>WOGN01006123.1:0-12659 GCA_015342105.1 Leptinotarsa texana
AATATACACTCCTAGAGGCAATGAACCTGAAGAAGATTTAACACAAAGAATAGTACCTGGTGTAATCCAAATACAGGCAAATTTACCTAAAGCAACAGAAGTACCTCAACTCTCTGCGCGGCATTAGCCAAGTGAGATACTGGAATTCTGATCAGGGAAGACTCAACACCTGCACAGCAAAAACTCCTTAAACTCACGCCGAGTAAAGTTGGAATGGACGAAAGGATATGGAAAATGCGGGATGTATCTTTTTGAAATTCAATAATGAAGAAGCCGTCATCGAGAAACATCAATGAAACCCCCTGTATATTACTATACCTATACCTAAATCATACAGTTTTCTTGATAAAGTCACTTCTTCTGGAAACATAATTTTCTTAAGAATTTGGTTTTAGGTAGTGTAGCAGTAGAATTATCAAACTTGTAACAGTTTGGTTACTTTTGTATGTATTTGATAAATGGTTATTGACGACGTTTCAAAAAATTGACAAAAAAATTTAAAATTCAGAAGTTACCACATTTTAAGTATGAAGATGAAGAAGTAGGAAGTTTTTTCAATTCAGTGTTTTTCCATATCCCGGACTCAAACTCTTCAACTTTTGATTCTAAGTGGACTATGATTTACATTATGTCCAGTTCTTTCCTGACACTTTTACAGTTTATCAGCGGTTTATTCCTTTAGAATTGAATAAGGTATTCAAAAGTTAAACTAGATTTTGATGTGTAATACCTACCCTGAATTCAGAACCCTTGGCTCAGATTGTTGTTTATTATTTTATATTTCAAGTGTAATATTTCCCATACATCTGAAGACTTGGGTGGTATAACAGAGTAGAGTTCAGGGATGAAGTTGTAATTCAATCTGCTCCGGGTCTGTTATAATTATGAACGTCAGTAAATTCACATTGTTTACACTCAAATTATGAGTGTTACCATGTGCACACCACTTGACTGAAGAACTCAAATTATAAATATTTATTAATCGGACTACACTTTAGGTATGCACAATGAAAATAGATATGTTTTGATTTCATTCTAATTAATGATGTAACGAGATGTAAGAACAGATCAGCGTTTTAATATGGCGATATTCCAGATGTCATACCAGATGAATCTAGTAGATAAATCCTAACTTCTAGAATATTAGGTGTATCAAAATGTGATCTGCTCATATACCATATTATGTGAAGGAAAAAGAGTTTCCGTATATTTTTTACTTTCGGGTCACTTCCGGTTTCCCCGGAAATGGTCCCCGTTTTTAATTTTTAAATATAATACTCTGTATATTTTGTCCGCTAAAGTTGTAGGATCACTTTTGATGTTGCATTTAGGTGGATCAGACGTTAACTCAACTAACAGGAATAATACAAGTTGGCAAACTTACATTTTTGTGTTTGACTGAAGTAAAAGTTTATTCAATTTTGTTAAATTTCAGTTCCGTTTTTTGTAATAATGTATGCTGGAAGTGAAAATCTGGATACGTTAATGATATTTGAGGAATGCTGTATTTGTACACTCAGGCATATCCCAATCGGTAACATTCAACCCATACCCGTCTTTCCCGTATATTACGAATTGTTTTAGTCAAGAAGGAAATCAAGAGGCGAACAGACGTTCATCAATGTAGAGAATGAGATTAAATTTGATGCTATGAGTGAGATTGATAAAACAATTTCTTCAAGATAAATTAATTGATAACTGCGGATAATTAACGAATTGGAAAGAAAAATACTGAAAAAACAGGAATATTAATCATTTAATTATCAGTTAGATCGTTATTGTAAGCTGACGATGGCAATAGTGTTTTGTGATTGACTGCTTCACAATCACAAAGTTAACAAAAATTTCTTCAATTTGTCTCTGTTTTCCTACAAATCACGGTTTACGAATAATAAGTAAAATGCTCGATAACGTGAGTTTATGTTAGGTTTTCTTCAAAATGAAATCGAGGATCGTCTTAATCATACAAATTATCAGAAAAATACCTACTTACTCAATTGAATATTATAGTAATCAAGATATTGCAACCAACAATGGCCTGCCTACGTATTGCACCTCATCTCAAATTCACTTTATTGAATTGAATTAAAGCGCTTTTGTCTAATTTCCACTAGTTAATTTTATTTATACGGCTGGTTTCGAGTTTGAAAACTCGGTCATATCGGGAGTTTTTAAGTGAGATAGAGGGACAGGTAGTTGAACGAACCAAGGTGCCAACTATAAAATTCAACACTGAAGATGATAGAGGTTGCCAAACTTATAAATTCAAGAATTGCTCGTTTACAGGCATATATTTCAGGTTTTTATTTGATTTCCATGGCTTCCAACAAATAATTTTTTTCGCTCTATTACATATGTATAGGATTTTGCGGTTATCTTTACTCATCTTGTGTTTTGATTCCTGAAGATGATCATACATTGTAGATTTTTTTGTCCAAACAGACGTGTTTACGCCGAGCATTCGCCATACTCTATTCAATATATACTTGTTTTTTCATTCCATCCCGTTTGGGTTGTGCATTAAACAGAGTTATGCCTAAATTATTATCACTTTTTAAAGCAATAAACTGATGGATGTAGCAGTTACTACATGGTAAGACAGCATAATGAAAAAAGAAATGAAAATTTTTTCACCACTTTTATTTGTAACTAACGTTACTACAGTTTCGTCCTATACGGACATTTTCAAACTTATACAATAAATTGCGTTACTTATACAATAAATTGAGTTACGAATAAAAGTGGTAAATAGCATAGAAATTTTCATTTCTCTTTTCATTAATTTTGAATGTCGTTGTTATTTTGTATTTAGAGAAGTAATTTTGAATATTTTCTGAAAGTTTACCTGTGTAGTTGATGCTACTATACTTACATATATTGTGTTTTCTGCAGTTTAGGTATAATTTACTTATCTAAGTGTCTTTTACCTTATATTATTTTTTCTATTAGAGAAACTGGTATCTGATTGTATACTAAAATTTGCTCAATTATTTTTTGTTCATCCTGGAAATTTTTTTCAAGGGATTGCGAAAGCTCTGTGTACCATTGACCTAAACGCGGATAACTTATGTGAAAGTGGACTGAAAGTGTGAAAGGGAATTGTACAGTCTGTGAATTTGTTTTTTCTGTAGATATTGAATTGAAAACCATTACTGACTCTTGAAATATTCAAATCTAAGAAGTTAAGCTCCTTGTTTTGTTCGATTTTGACTGTGAATTTAATTTTGTTATGCAGACTATTGACAAAGTTTTAAAATTTTTTAATTTGTCTGTTTGAACCATCAAAACCAATCAGTACGTCATCAACATATCTAAATCAAAACACCATATGTTTCTGAGAAATGGGGTTCTTGAGGATGCGGGTATTTTCTAGTGTGTCCATGAAAATGTCTTCCACGAGAGAAAAACATTCGTCTGTTGGAATGTTAGGAAATATATTTTCTACGTCGAATGATACTAGTTTCATATTATTTTGATATTCAAATTTGATAATTTGTCAGCTAGGTCTATTGAATTTCGAATTATGTTTGAAGAATCAAATGTTGTGATTTCTGTGAGATATCTATATATGATACTACGGGTCTGGCTGGATATTCTTCTTTGTGGAGTTTGATCAATCCATACAAATCTGGAGGCTGGGGGTTCATGCATATCATCTTTTTCATATCCCATGGGGTGGTAAAGAGCATTGTTGATTCCTCTATGACCTTATTAGCTTGTTTGGGATACATTTTGGTGGGGTGATTTCTTGGAATAGTGACATCTAATGTATCCACCACTTCTTGCATTTTCGAAAATTACTTTTGTTCTTCTAGACATAGGATGCTGTTTCCTCTATCTGCTTTGGTAAAAATGAGTTTATTGTGGGTTCTTTCCTTTGTTAAGTCCTTCAGCTTATCTTTGATACTCCTGGGATAGCAGGATGATTGAGTTTTCTTAACGATTTCTGCTACTTTGTGTTTGTGAAGGAGTGGGTTATCTAGTTTGTCGGCGTTGTTTGAGATAGCCAGTAGAGCTTGTACTTCTATGATGTCTTTCATGTTTTTGTTGTCTGGGTGGGCGAAATTGAGTCCTTTTTCCAGCAATTCTACTTCTTTATTATTGAATTCGGTATTTGATTCGTTTAACTACCTGTCCCTCTACCTTATAAAAACACCCAATATAACCGAATTTTCAAATTTCACATTTCAGTTTTATACTCTATAATAGGGTTAAACCCTAGACCGGTCGTATAAATGAAATTCACTAGTGGAAATTAGACAAAAGTGTTTTTATTCATTTCATTATAGTGATCATAAATTACCACAAAATAAAAAAGTTATCAATCACATATATCATCTCAAATTCTTTATTTGAAAATATGTTAGAGAAAGAAAGAATTCTAAGAGTAGGTAATAATTGGGTTGTTTCGAAAGTTTTGTTCGTAACTCCTTATCTCAATCGATATTCTACGATATTCTACTGCGTAGTGGTATACACTCATATACTGATCGATATAAATTTCCGTCTCTATAAATTGATGTTGTTTATATCGTTAAAGAATTTCAAACCAATTTTTCTCCACGAATTCAAATTGAACTGTAGGGTTTTTCCTGCAACTATTTAGTTTAGAAACATTTCATTTCGTTATTGATTTTTATTTTTGTATTATTAATTCTTGTTAGGAAATTACCTTTTCATAACTCTATTATCGAGCATTGCAGTCGTTCAAAATATCCATTTACTTGGATTTTTTGTGTTAATTATTTTATTTTAGTTTTTACTCAGCATTTTTGTATTTTTACCTCTTCTCTCAAAAAGAAAGTTCACTGCCGAAAAACCCGTCAAAAATGAACATGGTTATTGTATGAATATTACTGAAGTTTTTTTCTCAACACCAAATCGTTATTTCAACACCTCGACACGTGATCTTGAACTACTAGTGATCACCCAGTGATCATCTTCAAGTGTAGTTCAAAGATAGTTGAAAAATCTGTGAACATATAGAACGAGGCTTTGAGTCAGGCTAGTGCAAGATGATAACCTGTAATCAAACGGGAAAAAAAGCTACGGCGCACTCTACGAGAAAGGCGAAAGAAGCGAATGATCTTACAATGGATACTAAGGTAGCTTGATTTGAATTTTTTTTCATATTCTACTTTTTTTATTTTTAACAATTTTTTATTTTCATTTTTGTATAAGTATCTAATCTTACCTAACACATTTATCAATTCATTTCTGATTACAGGTCACATTTGTCTTTTTTACATATAAGATTTTCTTATAAATTTCTACATTTCACATTCATTCTTTAAATACTTTTTCCTTTTTCAACTAAGAGATTCGAATATTTTGATCCCAATTTCATCGTAACCTCCAAATCTGTTAAATCTTTTTTAGACATTGAAAGTCCGACTCCTAATATTCACGAAAAATTGTATTTTGCCTATTTTCACCTCATCCGATAGTCAAACATTTATATTTGGAACAGTTACACTATTTCATCTGATCATTTCCCTCAATGCTGAAAAAATTATGAAAAACATCAATTTATGTCAATTGAGTGAACTAGATCCGCTTGACCGACTGAAAGGAACTGACGACTACATCAAAATTTGTCATATGTATGAAATATCTACTAGTAATTCAGAAATCTCCACATGAATCCTAATCTTTTTGTACCACGATGTACAGGAGTAGTACACTGCGGTCGTCAGAGCAGACTCCAACCTATGGTTGCTTTAGAGAAGTTGTTCAATTGTCGTCTGTCTATATATCCGTTCGTCAGTCTGTCGATCTGTCAGCCCATCTATTTCCCTACTTTTTTTTAAATATTTACTGAATGAATCGGGATATTCATTTGAAATGTTTACCATTTGATCGCCAGGTGATTAGTATTTGTGATGAACCAGAAAATGGAAAAATTATTTTCCGGTGATTTAATAATAATAATGAATCGACTTTAACATATAGTCAGTGGGTATGCTGGGTATGCTGTTTTCAATTATTGAAACACACTTACAGACCGATTTCGGACTGAAAATCGAATTCCTTCAGAGTATAATCCCTCGAACTAGGCTGAAGCGAACAACAAAGAACAGGTTTTGTCATCGCCCCATCTGCCTGTGAACGTGGTAACCAACCGCATATCCGAAATTTGGCCAATTCCTCACATAAGGAAAGAAAACTTTCACATATAGGCGTATTTGAAGACTGGCTATAAATCAAATCATCTAAAAGAACAATTCGTTCAGGCCAATCTCAACTCCCTACACTGTCAAATTTAATCCAACGCCCTTCGTGGTATTAGCCAGGGGACTATTTGTTTTCTGATAGGTGTCAGTCTATTAACCTACAGTGTAGGAAGTTGAGACTGGCCTGATGGAACAATTGTATCACAGACAGAAGGCATTATACTCATAATGATTAGAAATTAATAATGATCAGTACTGTGGAAAAAATAAAAATATATATTGTACCAAAAGCCGATTACTAGCAGAGAGAATAATTTGTTATAGAATCGCATAACCACAATTTCGAAAGACAAAACATTTTATAATTTTGTGACACTCGATTTATTTTTTGTGTTTATATTATTTAATTATAGTTTCTCCCAAGTTGAGTTGAAAAACAGCATTGGCTGATTCTCTGCCTATTCACCTTATACTAGAAGTTTTTTTTGTTTTTGTTCCTGAATACTGTTTGATTTTATTATACTGTTTTATTTTATTTTTGGCTATTCCATTTGTATTTTTATAGCGAATAATGACGTATTATTATTATTACAAATCTCACATTAAAAAGCAATAAAAAGTGTTATTAGAACACCAAATATATTTTATAGAACCTATTTCTTAGCAAGATGAGCAGAACATTCAATTACAATTTTCCTGTAACTTCAATAGAGTCATAATTAGAGTAATAATAGAAGAGTCATAATTTCATTGTAACTCCGAAACTACTGAGAATATCTATGGAAGTTCTATGAAACTCATCTGATTGTTTTACATAACTGTAACACTTTAATGAAATGAATGAAAACACATTTTTTACGGCCGGTTTAGGCCATATATTTCGGGTTTTGAATGATATATTAATTTCCATGGCTCCCCTTTATTACATATGTGTAGGATTTTGAGATTATCTTCACTTATCTTATGTTTTTTGTCCAAACAGACGTGCCTTACGGAGCCTTACGTCAAAATGTCCACCGGTTTGGCCTGTATCTATATACGACAGAGCATTCATCACACTGTATTCTACATATACTTGATTTTTTCATTCCATCTCGTTTGGGTTTGGCATTGAACAGAATTCTGCCCAAATTATTATTACTCATGAATACTGCTGTTATTTTGAATTTCGAGAAGTAATTTTGAATATTTGCTGAAAGTTTACCTAATTAACTAATGCTACTATATTTACATGTATTGTGTTCTCGTAATATTTGGGTATAATTCACTTATAAGTGTGAGTTTTATCTGATATTATCTTTTCTATTAGAGAAACTGGTACCTGAGCTGTAACTTCTGTTTCAATTGCAACTGAAAACTGGAAAACCCAGTTGTTTTTTTCCTTGCTAGGAATAGCAAAATTATGTGAATGTGCATAGCATGGAACAGGCTGAAGAGATAACAATTATCATTTTAATGGAACAGTAGAGAAAGTGATTTGAATATATATCTTTATTACACACAGTGCACAACGTGTTATAACCATCACTGGCAGAATTCAGAAATTAAAAAAAATACTATATACAGTATGATACATTTTTACAATGAAATAATTGTGTCGCATCGGGTGCATTTACATCGAAATTCTTTGGTGATAATTATTTGCGCGATTGAATAGTAAGAGTCTACTTAAATTCAGTAATTCATACCTTACTCAATATAATAGATGTGTATGACTACTTAAATATAATCACTAGTGGGTCTAAAGCTTCAATAAGTTCAGATCAGTACGAGAGTACTAGAACACATTATTGCACTTGGAAAATCTAATTTTATATATACAAAATAACTCGCTTTGTCTCTAGAGGTGTACCTAAAGCTTCAGCTGAATGATACAACCTTATCCAAATTGTCTTTTGTGATATATTCAGTTACTTCTATGAGATCCTACGCAGCCTAGATCTACAAAAAATATCTACAGTTTCAATTCTGTTCCTCTCTATGATCTAAATTCGCCTCCTCTTCCTGTTGACTCAAATTGCCAATTAAAGAGGGGTGATAGTAATTGAAATAGGGGAAGATCTGCATAGAATTCGAGTATTGCTGACAGAGATTCAGCATAGACTCCTGTATGGTCTTGGGGTACTTCTGACCTATACTTTTACTCAACTGGTCGTAAACGAAGAAGTCGTTCTTGGTTTGTTCGGGATAAAAACCATTTTTTTGGTAAATTGGATTTTTCTGTTGGAGAAAAATTGGAATGTCGTCTTTGACGAGCACTTTGACAGCAACTCTCTTCGCGTTCTGATTGAGCAAGTTCGATTCTTGCATCTGCAACTGCTTTCTCTTCGTTTTGTAGCGTCGGTTCTGGTACCAAATCTTCACTTGCGTTTCGGTCAGCTTCAGAGCTGCAGCGAGGTCGGCTCTTTCGGGACCGCTGAGGTATCGCTGTTGACTGAATCTTCGCTCGAGCTCGAAAACCTGCGCGTGCGTGAAAGCTGCGCGTGACCTCTTCTTGCGGCTCGGTTGGCTGGAGTCCCTGCAAGAGTCGTCTGATTGGTGGGACGACGCGTAATCCGGAGTTAGGGTTGATAATCCGGTCAGTGAATCTGAAACAATTGAAAGGAAAGTTATGAAAGTATGTTTGTGAGTCCTTTACCATAACCACGATTTGTAAAATAATTGCTATTCATCTAAAACATTTTCTTCTTGTATCCAAACATTAATTCAATTTCATCGACGGAGTGAAAAATGTACAGCTTTTATTGAATTTTTTTATATAACCGGACTGAAAATAAATATAAGCATACACTATTTTCCAGTTGCAACTAGACACTCTAAATAAATTATCTGATGTCAATTTTAGTTTTCAGTGGGACACATTTTCACATAAAAATCCACCCTCTCCCCACAATCATCGTGTCTAACATTTCAAATGGAAATCATAGTAGTGACGCACCTTATTTGAAATTTCTTTCAAATTCTCAATCGAACCCTGTAAATTTTTTGAGATTTCAATGATATACGCAATGTCACAGAAAAAATTAAATACTTTTTTGGGTTTGAACTGGAAAGTGATACTAGAGAAAAAATGCTCTATCGAATGGTCTGAACGAGCTACTGCATCCTCCATTACATTCCGAAGAATATTAGGTGTTAGGCTACACCACCTGGTGACTTCTCGTAAATTATCTACAGTAGTTGGCTGCGTCTCGTAGAGTTTTGATTCAACCAATTCATAGAAAAATTTCCAGTGTACTTAAATCGGGGAAAGTTGGTGGCCTTTACGTGAAACCTCTTTAATCAATCCATCGACCCGGAAAGTGATTAACAAGAAAGTGTTGTACTGATACTAAGCAATGAGGAGAACAGAAATTTTGTAGGTAACCATATTATAGGACCAATCTTTTTGGTATAAAATCTAAATGACGCATTATATTTTAATTTACTGCATAAACAAGTTATGCCAAACATTAACAACGCCTTCCAATTGGAACCTCTGATGGGAAATGGGATAATTTTTCAACAAGGTGAGGCTCTCATTCAATGATTGTTGTTGTAATATCCTAATGTTACCGGCTTGAAATACTTTTCAAATATGGTATCACTCGAGCATTATTTCCATTTGAAATTGATGTAAGAAGAGGGTACCTGACAAGAGGTTGGGTTTTTCGTAGATTAATCAAAGATTTTTCCATAGTCTGAATATCCAGTGACTCATACGGGGTGTATCGCTTCAAGTGAAATACTTTGTATTCAATATTTGTAAAAAGATGTTGAGATAAAGGAAAAATTTACTCTTTTGTTTCATTTTGATGGCCAGATTGGAAATGAATGCTGATGTTAGCGCCATTGGAGCACGATCTGCCTCATTTGCACCTGCAGGTACTAGGAAGTTGCATCAAGAAATATATAAATCACGACCATCTTTTCTCTCACAAAAAATGTGTATTACCATTCAACTTGGTGATGCTGCTTCATTTCTAAAAGCGACTACGGTAGTGGCAAATCTTTGCGTTTTAGCGAAATTTTTACGAGGTCTTCAGTATAATGGTTTCAAGTTTCAGGATTGACTTGTTTTACTTCCTGAACGAATGGTGAGTTGGAGTCCTAAGAACTAGCTTGGACGTATCCCTGTTTGAAGTTAGTGAAATAATAAACGTAAATGTATTTGGATCATTATAGTTCTTTTTCTACACCAGAACAAGATGTATTTTTGTTTTGGTGTGGAAAAAGTATTTTTAATTATATCATTCAATTATTGCTGCTAGAAACTGAATTTTCTTGTGAAAAAAGAAGTCCTGAGTTACCTAATTTTTTTCAAATTTCAATATGAATTGAAATATCATGAATTATCGATATAAACGTTGTTTATATAAGTTGTTGTATATTACAATTATCATATTGTAATATATTTTCTGTAATTCATAAGAAATGATTCAAATTAACAAGTAGAGACAGGATAGGTAGGTCAATACCTACATATTATAAACTGATGTATCTGTCTGTCTGTCTGAACGCAATAAACTCAAAAATTACTGAAAGGAATTTCATATGGTTTTCACCAGATTCACCATATGGTTTTCACCAGAGGAAGTTTATGTGTTTAATTCATCAATATTTTGTGTTTAAAATATAACGATGTTATATGTGAGTAGTCAGAGATTTCATCACGAGATTTCATCAGAAACGCTGCCTAACCCTTTTGATATATGTCAAAAAAATTCACTATTTATTCAATTAACAGTTTATAGTTTTCACCAATGATTCATGGTATTGTTTATTAATGATTTTTGTGAATTGGTTATAATATGAAGATGATATATGTGAGAAGTCGGGGCGGTGCTACTACTCTGACTCTTTGATATACTTGTATTCAATTAACACTTTATTGTTAGACTCATAAAACACATGTTTCTTTATACAAAATAGCTTACTTTTTTCTTTCTGAGCAATATAATCTTTTGGCTCTATTTTTTATGCGCGATATTTACGCATACAAAATTTAAATTCTTTCATTTGCATCACGCGAAAAAGGACATGTAACGTCAGTAAAAGTATTTATTCGAGAGAACATTTTGTGAACCCTAAAATGATGGACTCAAAATGATTCAAATGCTATTCCGAATTTCAAGAAAGAATCATAAACAACGAATTAATTGAAATGGCCACTTCCAGCATATACGCCCGATTTTTAATGGACTTAGTACACTCTGGAAAATGCCGAGACTGTAACTTACCTTCAGTATGAATTAGTGTGCTGTAAATCAAGGTTTCAAAATGGTACCTACAGGATCAACCTAAGCTTTTCAGGTCCGGGTAACACAGTGGCTATCCCTGTGGTCCTCTGTGATCTACCGGTCGGTAATTGTAATTCTAACTTGAATATTTGCTCCTAACGGCACTAAAGTGCCGTCCAATGAGGTAAATACGATCCCTATTTAATCACACACGTTAATAGAACTACTCCCGATAACGGGATAGGTAGGTACCCAGATTGCAAATAATAGATTTTCATTCACTTTCCGAAGAGATCACAGTTTGAAATCGGGGGGGGGGAAGTAGAGCTTAAACTCATTCTATGTGTTATAAATATGATAAAGTGTCATTGGGAATTTTCCAACAAGGAATATGTATGAATTAAAGGGGTATGTCTTTGAAAACAAAAAGTTTTTGACAATCTACTTCTTCATCTTCATACAAAATATGTGGAGAAACATTACACTATCATCCTCACCATCGAGTTTCATGTAAGTGAAATTTTATATCGTAACTCTTTACTTATATTATTATATTGTGTAGTGTCAATGAAATATATCTGATTCAATTCCATGACGAATGTTTGGATCACAAACAGCATAGTAAAAAGTTATTTTCTTGTAATTTGATGTTCATATTAAAAGTAGTTATATTCAAGATGTACACATCTTTGCGAATAGTTTATTTAGAGATTAGATTAGATTATCGGGGAGCTAGAACTTGGCCTGATTCATTGCGGCCTTTTCAGACCTATTGTAAGGCTCCTTGGTAGTTAGAGCTCATTGTCTAGCTTGATCTCTTTCATGAGATTCCACAGCCTTGACACTGACCCCTTCATATAGCTAGCATCCTCTAGTTTTTCTTCCCCGCATCTTGCGTGTCTCAGCCTTGCTGTCGCTTTGCATTCACAGAGTACATGCAGTTCGGTTTCTTCCTCTTCTTGACAGAACCTGCATTGGGTTTCTTCTGTCAGACCCATGTCGCTCATATGCTTTCTCAGTCGGCTTTGCCCCGTTAATAGACCCACCACTCCCTTACAACCTTAGGGTTGTGATTTAGCATGTGTTCCGTGAATCTGGGCGATTGTTTCTTCATGAAATCTTTCGCCTGCCTCATTTCAGGGAGCTTATTCCACCAATCTATCGATTCGGCTTGTATCCATAAGTTTATGGATGTCTTTATACATTCTTTCGCTACCCCGCCGAAGGGTTCTGGGCCAATCATAGCTTTGAATGCACCTTCACGGTC
>WOGN01006125.1:0-12657 GCA_015342105.1 Leptinotarsa texana
TTTCCTCGCATTAATAGAGGATTGTGGCTCCAACTTGAAGAAAGAAAATTTTTTCCGAATTATCCACGAATATTTACATCTGAACTATGCAAAATTGAAAGTATTGAATGGGAAAAAGGTAAATATATACGTATCTAAATATGATAGCTATATATTTTATTAGGCATTGAATTCGTCAATTAAATTGACGAATTCAGGACTGATTCTACAGAAGATGGATGTCGAGTTTACGACTCCAACTGATCTCCCTGTAAATTAAATTCAGGAGTGAGAGCTTCTGAACTCCCCAAGTCCTAATCCAACAACTGCAACTCAAAAATAAGGTTTGGTGGTGCAGCCAGGAAACGACTGAGTCTTCTTCTCAAGAGCGCATGATTGCCCCGCATGACTGAATCTAAGGCATCTTCAGGTGTAGCTGACGTGCAAAAACCTTCATATGGGAAGGTTGTCGTGGGTATCAAGGTGGAAATCTTGCAGTTTGACTATCCGACTATCTCATTAACAGAGCATATACTTTGTGCCTGCCCCGCTTGGGACCGAATCAGGTTTTTAGAGTTCGGCAGAGGCGTACTCTTACCATCTGATCTGAAAGGCCAGTCACCATACAAACTAATCGGCTTCTTCAAGAAGCTGAGTTCATTTGGTGGAGTGCGAATATATGTAAGCCACATTAAACCCTTGCGGGTTGCGGTGGAGGGTCGAATAGACCCACTCACATTGGATCTAACCTAATATAACCTAATTGACAAGTCCTGCATTTTCGCCATTAAGAAGAGAGGAGGTATCCGAAGAATATGAAAAAAACTTAGCTTTGTAATTAAAATGTATCAAAACTAAATATTGTGTGAACGAATAAAAACCAATATGTCAAAAATTTTCTGTTATTGTAAACAATCACACGTTAAAAGGTAAAACCTTGTTAGTCCTAGGCTAGCACAAGGTTCGACGTCTGAGGGTTGTCGTTCGTAGAGGAGCGACAGCTGGTTAACGGAGAAATATATTTCAAACAGATTTTTTTAAAAACATCAAAAAATTTCCAGTATAATTTGCCTTTGGGTGTCCCACGAGAAAAAAATTTTCATGGTGAGTTGTCAAAATAACGTATTTTGATTGGTTCAAAATTACAGATGTTAAATTTTCTACAAAGTCTGCATTTGTTGATTGTAAAAAAAGAACGTATTGGCTTTAACGCCTGCATGCTTATTCAAAAAATAGTGTGAAACTTCCAAAAGAAGGAAGAAACCAATTAAATTCGAAATAAACGCTTCAAAAAGGTGAATATAGCATGCATAAATGTTACAAACTGTGAGAAAAATCATCCAGAAAGAATCACATGTGAATAACTTGAAAGGAAAAATACTTTCGAAACAATTACTTTCATATGCATGAACACTGAATTATACGATTTTTTTTTTCAGTTCGTTCTCTAAACATTCGTTATGCAGAATCACTACATAGTATAAAACAAAGTCACTTCCTTCTGTCTGTCAAATTTTGATGCGGGTTTTCTCAATAGATGTGTTGTTTTAAAAAATATGTTTTTCCGCTAATCAGCTATCGTACCTCTACGAATGACACCCTCAGAAATCGAAACTTACGCGAGCTAATGGACTAACGAGGTTTTACCTTTTAACGTATGATTCCTAACACGGGTTGAACGATAGCGAATGAAAATCGAGCGCTCTGCCTGCAGCTTGAACCATCGATCCACGCATCGGCCGATTGACTGAGTGAACAAAGTAACCACGTCGAACCGCCCGGTTACCGACCGATAGAGATAGAGTGATTCAAGGAGAAGGTTTCTAATGTGATGTAAATAAACACTTTTTTGCGCTTACATTGCCAAAGCAGGCAGAGCCCTACGAGATAGATCAAAATAACAGTACATCTTAAGAGGGTGGACAAAAAAGTCAGTGATGTTTATCTCTTAGGGATAACCCACCATAATTTTTTTTCCTCGAGAAATAATGGCTTACTCACGAAGCGATTTTAAGCAATACGGCATTAATCTTTATCCAATTAAATACCTCAAATACATTGTACATTTGATATAGATCAATATGGTCCTTCACAGCATATAATTCAGGTGAATATTTTAAAAGATATTACAGATTCAAAATGCGGGGATATAGCGGTTGTGGCGGTACCGGCCGGGGAGCCTATAACTAGCGCGCACACTTTTAAATGTATATTTTGAATCAACATTGCTGCCGTGCGGAGCTGGGGCGGTAGCTTGTATGATATATGAAACAGTACCTTTCTGGATAATATTACAAAAAGAAGCACTAATTTCTTTCATTGTGTTGGGAATAAATCAATTAAATTCAAAATGATATCATGCGTAGACATTACTTTGATGAAAAATGAGAAATGAAACTTTTTATGTTTTTATACCACTTGTATTTGTAATTATAAACGTTACTTCAGTTTCGTCCTACGATGACATTTTCAAACCAATGCAATGAATTAATTTTCAGATACAAACTGAAAAAAAGCTCTATCGATAGAGAAATGAAAGCCAAAAAGCTTTTGTTCAACAAAATATAGTCTCTCTTGAAATATACCCCCCTCAATTCAGAAATGAATGCGTTTTGAAACACTTAAAACTCAGGAAAAATGGCAGTTCAATGGTGATTGTGAGGAACCTGTGAAATGGTTGGTACAAGGTACTTGAACAAAGCAGACTTTTAACATTGCCTTGATATGTACTAAGAAGCAATTTTCAGATCTCTCATTCAGCATTCGAGCTCAAATTCATACCATACAAACACCTTTATACTCCGTCTGATGAAAGGGTTATGTTTGGAAATATTTTATGGTTCGTTTCAATCAAAACTAGCACTAAGTGTGGTTCCAGTTAATTGGCTTCACCCTATCAGAAAAAAATTTATCACCTGGGATGAATCATTCAAAATTCCAGATATATTCTACTTTCTATGTAATTGAAAGATACCAAACTACTGTACAACTAATGTACATCTCTATTCACACATTCAACTGACACTTTATTATGAGATTTTCACTGGACAGTTTTTACAAAAGCACTTGGATATTCCTGACCTGAGACTTTGAGTTGACTTGTGGTTCTTGTCGAAAATTTTATATTGGCCAATCGGAAAGAAACTTTCCCAAAGAATAAAGGAGTAGTTTCGTGAATGTGAAGACATTTGCAAGCTCTCTTTTATTAGAGGGGAATATATTCAACCATTTTGGGAAATGCTTCAAAATTATTAGATTTATGAATTCTGAAACTTTACTGAATGATCAAATAATATGGAATTGTCTTACTCTAATATCTAATATGAAAGTCGGAAATTAGTTTATTACATATCCCTTTAGTGAGTAGTTCGAGTTTTCCATTAGATCATACATAAACTTAGGTAAAGTTATTAGTCATATAGTAGGTAGAAGATCATATGATTCAAATTGTGATTAAGTATAGTTGCGATTTTGAAATTATCCAGTAAAATCAGAAGATTAAGTCATACTTTCTCTCGAATACATTATGTATCAGTCAATTCCATCACAAATCTCTATTCAGATCGCCATACATCTCTCAAATGTCTTTCAATATTGTTGGAATTTTACCTGAATTCTCCAATGATATACAGTCTGAAGTAGATAAAATAAAGTTTCACATTTTTTCTTTTCTCAATAATTGTGTATAATGATCAATGAAATTTCAGTATTTCCTTTAGGTTCAATATTACTTCTCGAAACCCAAATAAATTTAGCTTCCGAACCTTTTCCTCTCATCTTTCCCCAGAGCAAGGACTCTGAGGAAAGATGAAATTCCAAAACAAGCACAAACTTGAGTTTTCTTCATCTCTTGGTGACACCAGCTTGGTTGGTGAAAGGGGCCTCTAGAAAAGTATTGCATTTTTGCTGATTGGTGAAGGCGCTCATATTGGATTTATCCTATGCCAGGGGTTCCAATTTCACCTCTTATTGAAGATGATAATATCTCTTCAGCTATGGGGCACACAACCAGGGTTGCCTACAATTTAACTTTAAAAGTCAATTTTCAAGCCACTCTCGCCCTTCAAATTTGAAAGATGGCTGCAAAAAATATCAAATTCATGTTTTCTGTATCAATTCATATTTTTAATCAATTATAGATTCTATAAAATTTGCAAGAATCAAAAGTATCGAGAATTGCCATTCCAATAAAGTTTATCACAACTTTTCCACATCGAGTTGGATCCACCAACTCCCAATATTGACAAAATGATAATTCAAATATATTGTTTACAATGTAAATATTCTGCAAATAGTACTTAGTGAAAACGATATTAGAATTAAAAGTTTGCTAGAATTTAGGAACTGTTTCCACTTAACAAATGTGAATAATGCAATCTGTATCAACTGTTATTAAATCAAAAGTACAGAGACTAATGAATTATAGAATTCATTTATAACCGGACTAGGTTTTTAATATGTATGATAAACAATCTATATATACAGCGAGCACCTGTTCAAATAAGTTAATTGATTGATTCCATGAATGAGAGATATATGTTTATTTACAGTGAAAATTGGATAAGTAAACACTAGCAACAGTCATAATGCAAACGCGAACTCAATTTTCTTTGGAGAACATGCTTTTTCTACTCATATTTATCATACATATTCATTAACTTGCTTTTTGGAAATCATACGCTGGATCAATTTAGAGAGGAAAATCATTGATTTCATTATGATTTAATGAAATTTTGATATCGTAAAAATCTGTTGGGAATTTTACAAAAATTTTGTTTATTTTGTCTATCATTTCGATAACTCCCTAAAATTGTTCTCTTCGAAAAATATTTCGTTTACACAATAGTCAAGTTCGAAAGATTATTCTTGGTTATCGAATATGTCCATGTGGCCAATTGCCAACTTCGATTGAAATCTGCTTCACTGAGCTCTTGGGCTAACTTGTAGAAATAAACGTATGCTCTTTCCGAAACCTTTGTATATTGTGTCAAGAAACGAAGAAAACAGTTGCAAATTGATAGGTACTCAATGTTGGATGTAGATTAACTTGGCCTATAATGTCTACTGTTTTCTAATTTCGGACATTGTTTTTGACTTTTGCTTTTTATTATTACTTATGAGGTTAGCCCTGGTGAATATATTTTCAGTGAAGAGATATATCTCTCATTGGGCTGACCTTTTAGCACACATATTATTCACCTTCCTACCAAAATCAATAATTGGCACCCCTTTAAAAATTGTATGAACCTTAACGAATTTAAAAAGGGTACAACTAAATCCTGAATTCGTAGTTAAAAAATCTTTACCCCTCTCAACAAAGATAATAAAAGTTAACGCTAGCTTGCGCAAAGGAATCTCAATTTAGTTTATTTATTGTCAAATTCACTCGGTAATGGATTTTGATTACCAAAAAAGGTATTTATTTTGATTTTTTAATAATGAATTTTAAAGGAGACCGCGCATAATAATTTAAGAAAAAGTTAATTATAATTCCCTTTCGAAAATATAAATAATCAAATAAGATTTCAGTTTGGAATTCTGTCACTGATAACTGTAACGAAAAACCCAAAATTATGAAATAGTCAAATAGATATAAATAGTCTATAATTTAGGGGTGCTGCTTAGGAGGCAGTCAACCCCTGCTCTTGATACCCCTTTAGGTAATGCAGTTGATGAATTCCAACGAGGACGCTGTTGCAGGAACGAGAATTATTTGAAAGGCTATTTTCTGTGAAATAACTTGCATGAATATCTGTCAGATCTAATTGAATGTCCAACGTCTCATTAGCCGGGTAGATCGTTGGTTTACCAGCTCCTACAGTGTGAGTAGGTCTATAGAGATAAATATTTCACATTTTATTTCGAAATATTTCTCAATATTACTTTAATTATGCAGCAGCATATCACCATTTGGATCTGAATTGAAATCCACGAACTTTTAGAAACGTTTCAAGATAAAATAGTACCACTAACTTTGAATTTCTCCCAAGTAAACAGTTATCTGAAATAATTTTAAGCAACCCTAATTGTTTTCCGGATCTCGTTGTTCTCTCATCAACCGAATCAGTTTCAATTTCAGTAATCAGTAATTATATTTTAAATCAAAGGAGAAAGTTGAAAAATGCTCTGTAATTTATATCTTTGTAATAATGGAAGTTCGTGATAACCCCAGGGAACTGTAAGAAATAATAATGAATGTTGTGTTTAAATATAAATACTTCTTTTTTCAATTCATTGAAGTACCGTTTCTAGAGTAATTGAAATATGCTAAGAGGGATGTACGATGTCTTTCTAAGAACGAAAAATATGGAGAGATGATATTGATTGATATGCCGAAAAAGAAGTTCAATGAAGAGTGAAAAAACAAAACAAAGTTTGAAATAACCGGTTGAAAGATAGATAGGTAAAGTATCGTGTAGATGTCCAAAAAATTTGTATTTCTGATTTTGAAAGACACTGTTGTTTCTATCTGCTTTCTATCTATATGCAAAGTTTAAACTGTTCCTTCCTTTACAAAAACCCTGAGTAAAAAAGGTGATGGTTCTTTCCACACCTTGGAATAGAAGCGATAATTCGCTAATATCGAGTTAAGTCAAATCTAAAGATTTTTATTGTTATTCTATATTGTATGTTGGTGAAATTTCAAGACCATCAAGAGTGCCGGAGAGCCGGATAAAAATTACCGGACGGTTGGATGGAACAAAATGCGAATATTTGCTGATAAACCACACACTAAGACACGTAAGCTCAAAGAACCAGCGTAGAAGAGTTTATTTTATGCAAGCCAATTTTTGGTAGTTTTCTAAAGAGTACTAAAGTTTTTTATTAACGCAGTGCTATAAGATTGTACCGGAGAGTAACATGCATATATTTATTAGCTATATGCTGATTTTATCAAATTTGTTGTGGTCTGTAGTTATCTACTAAAGAATGTATTTTCCTGAAAAAGTTTTTTATGTTTGATCGCAAAATGTTCGCTCCATTTTGGAGCGAACATTTACCTACCTTAGTTATTGTGTTAATAATATAATAGCTAAAGGAATTCCATATTCTTGGTGAATAGTCGAAACAAGGAAACATCCGCGAACGATTCTCAGTGATCTCTTATGCTAGTTTGTAGTTTCGAAATGCAGAGTCAACACCAAAATTGGAAGAGGTTCTTTAGTAACACGCTAAAGCTCCCAAGAATCAATCAACTGTCTTAATAATCAGTACTATTACAATAAAATTCAGTTTTATGTTATCAGATCAGGTATTGAGCAGATGTTACCGGAGCTCGAATTTCATCCATGATCCTAAACCAGACAGCGCTATTGATCTAGCATGGTTGAATCATTAGAAGCACTGATTGACTTTTTTTGTCTTAGAGGCAATAACGAAAACTTACAAAGACGATCTTTGACATTGGTTGGTTTAGTTTTCTCTCAGTCCCATGAAAGTACCATGTTATGATGTGTTTTTTTAAGGACAAAACACAAACACTACAGGAAAATCCTCAAGGCGCTCCAACAGCGATGCTTGTGCGAAAGTAATGATTTACATTGGATTAGAATCGCTGGAGATTAAACCCATTTGGAAAAATGTTCTCAGGAAGTTTATTCCACATAAACGCGGTTCTCTAAATGAGATATTTCTTAATCAGTGAAATTCGAAGTGTACTGAGTTGAACCTTAAAACGATGAGCAGCTACAGCATATTTCTGATATGTACCGCTCTTGGTGGAATCAAATGTGCCAAGTCACTTGAACATTTCACGTGAAAGTATACTATAGAAGAGAGACAAATCACCAACCTTTCTTTGGTGTTGCAATCTTTCCTTGATGTCTCTGGATATAATCCAGCAGCTTCAGGGTATGCTCAAGGCCGGAGCTTCATACATGAGAACAATACTCCAAAGAAGGTCTGATTTGAGTTTTATAAAGCATCAAAAGTTGCTGAGGTGTGTACAGTTTTCTGGTTCGGAACAGTGATCCAAGCTTTTGAGAAGCGGCTTTTGCAATTACAGCCCCATATTGGTGACCATATTAACCTCCAACAAACTTGTTGAAGCATGTAGAAGATGATGCTGGTGACACAGCGCCCTGTATTTCTAGCAGTGATCTATGCTAAACACTGTGTCGATGCCAGATGATGTACTCGTAGTCTTCACACTAGATATTGAGTAATATTCGACAATGAAGCTGTATTGAAGAAATATTTATGAATTTCTGTTCAATTTCGAACTGATTAATGAGTACTGTCAAAAATTCCGATAATTTTCCGTTTCACTTTCTTTTTAACACGCTTATATTAACTTCACTTGGTATGTTTGGTTGTTTGCAACCGACTCCTTTGAACTCTTTTAAACGGACAGATTTATTTTGAACTTTCTACACTTGTCAATAATAATAGTAATACAATAATTTCTAAGTTTATTTCATTATCCTGATCAAGTTCGCCAGGATTAAATAATTTTTTCACACAGCCTCTGTGTGAGAGCAGGAGAGACAACGACACTGTCTGTGCACGCGTAAATATTTTATATTAAAACAAATGGGCTAGAAATAGCAAGCCAAACTGAAAGTAGAAAATAAGTAATAGTTTAAAAATAATAACACTATAATAACAATACAAACTAAAAAATAATTGGAAACTAATTTAAGATAGTGTTCGAACATCGATAATAAGTCATATGGCTTGATATACATAACAAATGACTTTTAATGAGTCTGAAATCAGAATAAATCTCTCTACTAAAAATTTATTTTGTTGTAAAAAAGCGTGGGGTGACAATCTGACAAACAACTCCTAACCAAGTATTTATAACAATGGATATTTAGCGTCTAGAAATAAATAATTTTTGTGAAAAATTGTTCAACTATTATCTTTAATAATATTTTTATATGTTTTATAAAACATTAGAGACTAATCAGTGAACTTTCATTACACCATTTTGACTAATTCGTTTTATTGACATGAGTTACGCCTTTGGAAAATTTCAATACAAATTTTATAAGGCATATGGAATGAGAATAGGGATCTGGTTGGTAGCTGCCATCCCTCATAAAAAGGTTAGTGGCGACGATTGTTCAGATATTTGCCTCACGTTTCATGTTGGGGTAACTCGAGCATACTAATGAAGCTATATATGAAAATAAAATTTGTTTTAGCAATATCGATTTCAAGAAACTACTTTTTTCCAAATTTCTTCCAAGAAAATTTCAATTCTGGTCATTAATAATAATTGACAATAATGATTCAGTTGTCAATTTGCAGTTTTTTGTTAATGCATTTTCTTTACACTTCGTCATCGATGATTCTTCATAAAGGCTGACTTTCACCAAGAATCTATTTTGCTTTCAACACATTTTGTATAGAAAAATAGCTTATAAATGGTCTATTGAAAAATAGCCAATATTTTGCTTTGTTGACGACAACTTGAAATTATTAACGAGTATACTAATTGACGAAAATATTGACAGCGCACTGTCATAGCCTTAAACTGACGTTGATCCTGTCGGTACGTGAAACCGATCAGCAAAACAATAGAGCGTATTTTTTAACACGCTTTTATTAATTTCACCTGTATGTATGTATGCATATTTGTTTGTTTGTAACTCTATAGCTCTGGATCTGTATTTGACATAATTATCGACATTATTGATTGATCTATTCGCGGACAGATGGCGCTGTACGTAACCTCCCTAATATAATTGGAACTCACTTTACATTTATTTCTTCAGTTGAAAAAAGTATTTTTTTTTATTAATACGCACGCCTGCTGCCTTATTTGTAACTCAGCTACAAAGCCTAAGGCAGCGCGACTGCTGCCTTAGGCTTTGTAGCTGATTTTCAGGCGCCTTCTCCGGAATCGGAAAATATCAATGGTTATTTTTCTAAACAGTACACGGCTGATTGATCCCAAAGTTTACATAAAATAAATACAGTTTAAAAATACTAAAAAACACGCTTTTATAGTATACGAAAATAAAAAAATATAAATAAATATGGTTTAAAAAACTAAAACTTTATGACAATAGGATCGGGTGATATGATACAATCCGATTTTCTCATTAGAAAATGAACTTCATTTTTTTTACGACAACACCGCCTTAAGTCCATCGCCATATAAGACTTTTTTTTTATTAATGAATGTGATTAAAATTTGACTTTACAGTTAGTCTTTGCTTGCTATTCTGGACCTTTCAAATATGATATTTTTTAATAACATTTTGAAATATTGGCTAGCCACTGGCAATTTATACTCACAGATGCCTCTGGAAAAAGTTGTTCAATTCTCAATTTTAAACCCCTACACCAAATTAAAACTTTCTATTGTCATTTCCCATTTTCCGAATTTTTTATTTTTTTTTGGACTATCACTCTACCAATTTGAATGAAACAGAATCCAAATTTCATATTTGTCATCAATATACGAGACCTGAATGCGGTATCTTATCCTGAAAATATTTTTGTTACCAGAAAAAATGCACCTCAAAATTCCTATTTTTTTTTGCTAAGTTCTTCAAGTGTACTTAATTTATTCAGAAACTGACTATTTTTTTTAAAAGGTAAGTGGATAATTGATTGTATAAATGAGTTTGCTTTTCATTTGTAAGGTACTACTTTTTCTGGGCATTGTATCAAATTTGTATTTTTTGGCTACTACTCCATCTTGATATACAAAAATGTGGGAATCTTCCGAAGAAAGGAAGGAAGTAATCAATTTTAAAAAAGTAACTGTATTCATAGATGTGCATGCAAAGAAGTAATTTTCAGACAAATCTGAAAGAAAAAGCCTACCTGAAACAGCTACTTTCATATAAACATTGAATTACATGAAAGCAATATTCTTTCAAACTAAATAATTTTATATGAACACTGAATTATACAGAAAACACTTTTTTCTACTCAGTTTGTATTCCAAACATACGTTATGAAATTAAATTCACAGGGTTTCTACACGATATACTAAATGAAAATAAAAATTTCACTCACATAGAAAACCGTCATGCTCACTGGTAGACATCGATGTTTCGCCGTAAGATACTTGCCTCAGGACTCTTCAGCACCAATTTGAATAACATTATGAGAAAAAACACACATTTCTTTCATAAATTACGATTTTTTATATCACGGAATAAGTTTGATCTACTTATGTCATCGATGACATCGTAATGATATTCATTCACCTATTTGATTAAATCCCAGCCAAAAGGAATCTTGTTTAATTTGAAAGGGTTATATTTTTAGAAGTGACAAATTTTTGGGAAAGAATGTTTTAGGCTTTCTACTACTCCTAAAAATATAACCCTTTCAAATTAAATAATGAATATATTATACATGAAAAAAAAAGTCGATTCATTCAATAAATTATCCAAATTTCTCAATTATGAATAAAAATTAAGATAACGTACGGAATATTTCTATTGCAAAGTTTGAACAGATTTTTAATATCATCTCTGGGAATAAAGAACATTCAGAAAAAAAATTAAAGTCGAATTGAAAGCGCTAGAGACTATTTTTTCGTTGGGAGGGTTCAGTTATTGCTCAGTTTTGTGGTTTACCGACATGAAAATATGAAATATTCGTGAAAGGTCTTGAATGTAGTTGTTCGCTTCCGTTCATTTGTTCATTGCTTAACTCTGCGAAGCCGCATAATCTGAACCAATTAGTTATAATTATTGTAAGCCAAATTTACCCTCAGCATTACTACTCCCTTTTTCGAAACTAATTAAGATTGTTTCTTTTTCAGGTAAGCCGTCTGCAATAGGATCGCTCGACCATAATAATATCCAACTGGGATTTCGGGTATGTCATAATTTCTTTTATTTTGCGTTATAATTTTGGAGTCTGTTCCGCTCTGCGCCCTTCTGGTTAGACGTCAATATAAGCCTAGGGGTTGTTTATCGAATCTTACCTCCGTAAAGGCATGGGCGTTACGGTCAAAATTCATCTGAGGGTTGTTTTTGTTCAAAACACAAATAACATATTGCTTTTATGGGGAATTTGATATGTTTCTGATGAATGTATTTTATTATTCTGTGTTCAAATTCACTCCATAATAGAAAAAAGTCACAAATCTATTAACTGATTAGGCTTGTATTTTTGTGCGCGGGTCAAAATTAAATTGTCGGGGGCATGCATGGTCTAATTGAAAAAAAATAGGTGAATGAGTTTTGTTCATTTAAAGTTGCTTACTTCATCGATTTTTCAACTTTGCACCGTTTCACATTTTATTTTTCACTTTTACTTACAAACATAATTGTTGTTACAAAAAAAGTCATCATCAGTTATTAAAATGATGATAATAAATGTATAGAGGAATGTTTATATCTATTTAAACGATGTTTGGAATAAAAAAATGGAATTTACGAATATAAATATGTTTAAGGCTAGTGTGAAGATTTTCATTGCGGAAAGTATGTAAAGAAAAACAATAATCTACTTGAAGATCATTTATTAATAAACGTTGGACTGAGTTGTGCATCCTCAGAAGCTATCCAGTAGTTTCGCGAGCGATGTAAGACAGGTCCTGCACTGGGTTTGTGGAGGAAATTATTCAAACAGTTAATCTTATTCTTATAAATTCCATTATTTTTTCTGTTGAGAGGAACATATTAGGGAACAAAAAATAGACTGTGAGTGTCTTGGACCTGTATGTTGTTGTTTCTACCAAATGGAGTGAACGTGTAAATC
>WOGN01006126.1:0-12654 GCA_015342105.1 Leptinotarsa texana
CTGTTTTCTCGGGTTTCGCTCCGTGTTCTGTGTATTTTGTCCCCATAAGGATTATTTTCACAACGTTTCGGCAAAGTCGCATTTGCCATCTTCTGGTGCTATATATATATATATGCTATGAGCACGTTTACAGGAAATACATAGGATAAATTTAAAAATTCTCCAATATACAATGCTATCTCACTTTACAATAAATTAACTGATTCAATCAATCAAGGATTCAAAATCATATAAACTCTTTAAGAATAATACGAAACTATTAATAAAAAATTTTTTTTGTAGTTTAAAAAACTATTGGAGTGATAATACCTGGGAATAATTCCCAATGTAATATAATATATGTATTTGTTTTTAAGTTGTATATTAGTTGCCGTTTTATTTTTTTTCATTTATATTTTATGGTTATTCTTTAATCTGTTATTCAAGTATGACTAACTGTTATTTACATTCTTAATATGTATATTTACAATTATTGACTTCGGTACATTAAGTACCGAAAATGGTTAATACAATTAGTATTATTATTATTATTATTATTACTACTACAGAAACTTGTTAGTTTGAGTCATTTCTATCTTGTATGGATGATCAAAACAAACTTACTCACATGAGAAAAACTTACTTGTGGCTTCCTACAAAAAGTTCCGCCTTGGACACATTGTTATTCATAATATATTGATGATTCAACTTTTTCAACTAATACTTCAAAGTTTTTTATTTATTCGTTTATTTCAGGCACCACATGCAACATAGATATTGATGAATGTACAGCTTCTGGAAACACCATCTGTAACCATGGTATTTGCGTAAATTCCGATGGTAGCTTTCAATGTTACTGTAAACCTGGTTTCACTGGAGAACGCTGCAATCAAGACTTTGACGAGTGCCTCTCGATGCCCTGTAAAAACAATGCAACATGCATCAACCTGATAAACAACTACAGCTGTAAGTGCCCGCCAGGTTACGAAGGTAAAGATTGTTCCCTGAACATTGACGAGTGCGATCCTATGCCTTGTATGAACGGTGGTACTTGCGTGGATGGTATCAACGAATTTATGTGTGTATGTCAAGAAGGGTTAACAGGAAAGAGATGCGAACATAACATCGATGACTGCGAATCCTCACCTTGTCAGCATGGGGCTCTCTGCATTGATGGATTGAATAGTTATACTTGCGACTGCACCGAAACTGGTTACGAAGGATATCATTGTGAGAATAACATCGATGATTGCAAAGGAAATCCGTGCTTGAATGCGGCTGGTTGCATTGATCGAATTAAAGATTATGAATGTGATTGCTATAAAGGATATACAGGTAAGAATATTCACTTTTACGTCATTTTTTTCAGTCTGTAAAATTTTTGGGTGTATAACTTTCCACATCAGAAAAAATAACAAAGGTATATCAATAGAGTTGTAATAAAAGGGCAAACTGAAAAGTTCACCCCGAATAGTTACTGCGTAATATAAACCACTGAAGAGTCCAAGTAGTCAGTAATTTATCGTATTCATAAATTTTGTCTACAAATTAAAGAAATTAATTTGAAAAAATATAATTTCAATACTTAGTTCTCTTTAGTGATCAACGTTTTGGGAAATAATCTTTTTCCATTATCAAAACACAAAATTCTCAAATGAATATTATTTGTATTGCAAATCTTTTCAGTTTTAATATATCTAAAACAAAAATAATATACTTCAAATGTTCCATCAGCAATTTACAAGTTGACAACATCTTTGTAACCATCAACTAAATTTCTGGGACTAATTATTGACAATGATTTGAATTTTGAAGATCATATCAGGTGTCTCAAATCAAAGTGTCCTCTGGATCTTACGCTGTGAGGCTGACATCTTGTGAGTTGGGATTTGCTGCTGCCAAAGTTACATATCACTCTCTCATAGAATCTCACCTAAGATATGGAATCCCTTTCTGGGGTGCATGTACTGCACCAATAAATTTTACTTATACAGAAAAAAGCTGTACGTTTTCTGTGTAAAGTAAAGCCACGAGATTTTTGCAGACTACTGTTTAAGGAAAAAAAAAACCCACACTGTAATATCAGTTTTTATCATTGTCTCATAGTAAAAAATCAAAATCGGTTTTTGATTAATGCAAACGCAACTCGCCAAAAAAACAACTTCAATTTGCCCATTCCAAAATATTCCCTTATTAAAGACTCTTTAATTTATAATGGGTTGAAAATATTTAGTCAGCTTCCATCCCATCTTAATGTGCATGCCATAATAGGAACTTTAGGAAAGTTTTGAAGGATTTTTTTGTGAGAGAGCCTATTATAATTTATCAGAGTACTATCAAGATAGTTTTTAATTTGACTTGTGTCTGACTCTCAGTTCATTTCATGTAATCAATATAGGAATTTTTTAATATACATATATTCAGTATCTACTTGAAAATGTATATTATTTTATAGTTTTATATGACTAAGTAGCGATAGCTAATATGTGTAATTTTGTTTGTTTGTTTTTTTATTTAATTATTTTTAACCAAGATGTGTCAATAAGATATGAATCTTCAGACAATAAAGCATATTTTGACTTTGACATTGATGTAAGCTAGTTCTACCCACAAGAAACGATCATTACACGCTTCAATGATTTACAGCTCTCACCTTCTCTAATAGGATTTAACTTCATTTCAAAATGTGCTTTAAAAAAAGACTCGCACTTTTTAGTAGATATACTTAACATTTTATTCCGTATGGCTTTTTTATATTTCAATTACCAATTCTTGTGATACTACTATTTTCTATTATCTCTTCATTTTTCATTCCATATGTATTTTGAAGTATTACATACAATTGTTTTCACATTAATATTATATTATTCTATTTTATATGACCTATGTTTTTTCTTTCTGATATGCCTTCTTATATGTATATTAGGGTTCCTAATTTAAATAAAGACCTATCTATCTACAAACTGGAAGAAAAAACTGTTCCAAAACAAGTACTCTCACATTAATGTTTTATTACACAAAGGGAAACGTCTACTTGAAACAACATCTTTCATATGAACATTGTGTTACACGAAAATCACTTTTTTTCATACAGTTTATACTACAAACATTCGTTATGTTTTTATCTGAAATAAATTTTGGTGTACACTCCACATATCTTCATAAAGAGTTTTAATTTGAGTTATTTTCTTTCTTCCTTTCTTTGAAAGTTTCTCACATTTTTTGTTTAAAGATGGAGAAGTAGAAAGCCAGAAATCTTTTTACCAAAAAACTAGCGTCGCGAAAATATCTCCTGTTCAGTTTGAGGGAAAGTACTCTTGATAAATAAATGAATTTGATGATTTTTTCAAATGTGTATCTTTCTAATATGTCAAAACATTTTTAGGAAAAAATTGTGACATAGACATCAATGAATGTGAAAGTAATCCTTGCCAGTATAATGGCACTTGCTTAGAACATTCTAACATGACCCTCTACAACCCAACAATAGCCTCTCAATTCAACTTGGTATTACCAGATTCGTTCAACAAACCCTTCAATTATTCTGATTCTGCTGGTTATGAGTGTCTTTGCGTACCAGGCGTCACTGGGCAGAATTGCGAATTCAATATTAATGAATGCGAAAGCAATCCTTGCATCTATGGAGCATGTACCGATAAAATTGGAGGCTACATCTGTGAATGTGATGAAGGTTATGAAGGAGTGCATTGTGAAGATGACATCGATGAATGTGCCAAGTACACTCCGTGTGTCCATGGAAACTGCATCGACAAAATTGCCAACTACTTTTGTCAATGTGCAAGTGGATTTGGAGGAAAAAATTGCTCGGTTGAACTCACTGGGTAAGTTTAAAAGGTTATCTTTGATGTGGATATATTGCATCAAAGATGCTGAAAATAATGTTTCTATGGAATTATATTTAATAATAATAATAATAGTGAAATGAAACGTTTTACTGTTTCAACCTCTTTATATTTTTCTAGTTTTTCATATTTTCATTATCTCTGTAAAGTAACTCGATTTTGAATTTTTTTATTACATACCATACAAGGCTGTCAAATGAACTTAGTATACCAATTCAAAAAATATGTTTGGCTCAAAACTCGTTGATATATAATGGAATCAGGATATACAATAAACTTCCCAGTGAAATCAAAGAGACTCCTTTCATCATATTTAGAAAGAAATGTACAAAACTATTAAGTGATAAAGCCTGTTATGACCTACAAGAATATTTTGACGATGCCCTGTAATTTAGAATTTGATGAAACTGCGATTGAACCGTATGTGAAAAACATATATTTTTATTCGTTGTCCTAGTTCTTGTCAAGTAACCTCTACATATTTATGTATATATAGTTTATATTTTATTTTCATCATTTATATTTTATACACTTATACTTCACATCTTATACTTCATGTTTATATTGATATTTATTTATGACATTGTGTTTGTAACAAGAATGTTTATTTTTAAACAATAAACATATTATCAATATATCATTTTAATAAGATCGAGAGTTATATTTCATAACGAATATAAAATATTAGCAGTACAACACTTCACATTTGTTTCCCTGAAAAAGAATCATTCATCTTGCGATTTGAAGACACATTCAACAAATTGTATATCAGTATGACCCACACATTCCATTTATAAGGTCGAGTGTTATATTTCATAACAGATATAAAAGCCATATGTGAAACTTATGGAAGCACATATGAATAATAGATACATTTTTCTTTTGGGATTTTCAGAAAACTAGCATTCGCTATACAAACAGGTATACCTCAATTCAGTTAAAATAGTTGAACGCATGTCAAATCATCGCCTATCAATGACTTATTTCTTACTACTGAATTGAAATGCACACATCATAAAAATCCCTCTAAAAACTCCCACAATAGAGGATATTTGAAATGTATTGGCAGTGACAAAATTGGTTCTCAAAGGAATATTATAAATTGTGTCCTGATCCAATATTTGGCCAATATGCTTCTTTATAGGACCTACTAACTTCCAAACAAATTCATGTAAGTACTTTTATTTCAATCATTCAAATAGAAAAATATGTCGCACTAAGATCTAGATAACATATTTACATCAATGAAAAGAGAGAATACATTTCAAATGACTCATTTACATTCTTGATATACTACCACCTACGGTATCCAGAAATGTATCACCACGGTGATGTTTCTCTGTGTATTATAGGCCGACAATCTCATCAGTTCTTCTGCGGTAATTCTAAAAAAAAGAAACAAATTTCAATTCAATTTATTTTAATAAAACTAAGTTTCCACTTCCCCCATCCATAAATTAAAAATGACCTTCACATGCGGAATCATGAATGAAGAGAAGAAAATCCGGTTTAGTAGGTCGTGATCGAATGGAACTTATCGATCCAACGATTCAAGTCTACCAGCCCGGATTTTGTGTGTTCCTAAATATTTAATAAAACAAGGATTTGATACTTTTCAAATAACTTCCTTTCCCTTCATTGAACTGATAAAACACCCTATAAAAGCACAATTAGATAAGAAGTACGTCAATTCAAAAACTTTCAATAATTTGGTTTTGTTTGGTTCTCCATAAAAACTTTAGCATTGAATTGAAATTGGGTATTAGTTTTTGGAGGAGAAAGGTTTAAGCTACTTTTCTATTTCTATAAAAAATATGTGAAACTTTCAAACAAAGGAAGTAAGTACTTCATCTTGTAATATTATCCAGACATTTTTTGTAATTTAGAACAATATATGCTCCATCTCATTCCATCTGACTACAATTACCTTTATGATTGCATTCAGGAATCTTTAAACTAGGACCATGCAATTCTTGTAGGCAATTTTTTCTAGAAAAAAGAATTGACAGTTCTGTTTTATATACAAAACATAGTTCATAATTTGAAAATATTTCTTCGTGTTGTAATACTCGCCTGAAATCTAAAAATAACTTAAAATTATCCTTTCTTTCCTCATCGTTAGTAAAGGACTCAATTTTCTATAACGGCGTTGAACTGTATTGCCACTTTCCGTCTAATCCTAGAGAGCACCACGATATTAATGAAAGTTTTAGAAAATACTTCTCGTGAGCAGACCCTATTATAGTTTGCGAGAATCAATTTACAATAAAATTCAGATATACATACATTACTAATATTTTTGTTTCTAATTTTTTTAAAAATATATGACAAATATTATATGAATAAGATCAATAAGATAGGCATGATAATATCTCAAGAAAAAAAACTGTAGCTACAGATAACAAACACATAATACATATCATATTTGTACATAGAAAACTTTCTTCAGTTCGTTTTTGAACATCTTCAGGGATGGGCTATTTTTAATTGCATTTGATAATTTGTTGAGCTGATCAAAACCATTGAATAACAAGGAATACCTGGTGGTTTTGTTGTTTGTTCTGTTTATATATAAATTATTATTATTTCGTGACTATCATGATGAAAGACAATGTACTGTTCGAAATAAGATGGTCCTTAATTGTTCAATATTTTGTATACCAAAATCATTGTGAAATATAATAGTATTTGGGGAATGATTTGCCAATCTAGTAATAGGGATATCTCTACGGCACTTCAAAATGATCCTCATACCACGATTCTACAGTTTTTGGAGTTGAGACAATTTATTCTGATTGAAAATAGGATAAAGGAACAGTAGTCAAAGTGTGGCTGAAAAATTGACTTGTAAACTGTAATACTTGACTCGGTTGAAAGATTACTAGCAATTCTAGCCATTTAAATTTTTTCAACTGCCTTTCCAAGGTCGGAAATAGCTTTAATAAGAGCTGGAATTCGACGAAGACCAGACTTACATTCTTCACAAAGAAACTGTAGTGATCTCCTTTTCAACTGCATACATTTCAATTCACTGGGGCATAATTCCGAGCAAAAAAACGCAATTTTTCTCAAATTCCACTTTTCATTTGAAACATCTGTTTGTCATGTTCAAAGTAAAAAGGTTCAGAGAAATCATCTAAAGAAAAAACTACGGATAAAATAAATACAAATAGCTGATACACAGATAAGGATGAGACGTTGCTTTTTTGTTAAACCGGCGTTTTGTTTTGTTAATATCTTAGGAGTTATTGAAGTAATAGTTACTCATGTTGAAATGAAACTATTTCCTGAATCTGCTAAGGATATTAAGTGAATTAATTCACAAGAGAACCTCCTTAGCTGCAGGACAAATCCACCTTTCGATAGGTAAGATAGAAATTTTAATGTTTATACTCACCCGCCAAATGGTACAGCATTATCACTACTACTCTCAGGCGGTGCACTGTAGGCATTGTTTGGAGTTGGTAGTAAAGGGGGCTTGATGGAAGTAATACTGGGTGGAGGGGGTACAGCATTTGGTGGTATCCAAGCATTATTCCAATTCCAGTTTTGGGTTTGAGAATTCCAGTTCCACGGTTCAGCCCCCGGAGGGGGCGGTGGCTCGCTGGGGCTCCAAACGGGAGCGGGCGGAGCTTCTCTCTCATTCTCAACTTCCATATCTGCCTCTCCGCCGCCGTGGCGTTCCTTAACCTTCTTATTGACTGTAGGTGGCTGTTCACCTGGTATCGGCGGGGGCCCTGCTTCCTTCATAATTATCCATTGTTGTGCCAAAGCCGCCCAGTCCACTTGCTCATTGGGCATGTTTTGGTAAGAAGCCGGATTAAGGGCCCATTGGGGATACTTTTGAGATTCGTTGGAATCGCTACCTGAATACATATTGCTAACTTTCTTTACGTCTCGTCAGCTATACTGTATTAGTATCTTTTGCGAACAAGTTCCATTGCAAATTAAATTCAAAGACTTAAAGCATCAAAGCTCTGCAAAGATACTAAACATAGTATGACAAATTAACAAGTAGAAGAATGAACTGACAAATGACTTTTCTGCCCAGTGTTGCCAATGTATCATTGACGTCTTACGAAAGATATTTTACCTTTTAGTGTTTTTTTTTCAGTTCGAGTAGCTGAAACATTGATTAGTTAGAAGTGAGTTTATTTCGTAAATGCACTATGCAGCCATTTCTGCACTGCGTACTTTCCTTGTTGATTTCTGCCAAGAGCATTTGAATCTTTTGCGAAAACTGTTCGCTTGATGAGTTATTGATGCTTGGTTGGATGTAAAATCAATTTTGTTAATTCCTAACTGAAAAAACCATTATATAGGACTTAAAATACCAGCTCTAAAAAAAAGATTGAACCTATATTGAACCAACGTAATTACTATCCACTGTGACCAATATGTAGCGTGTTTGCGTAGGTTTTAAATATTAAATACATACGTGATACGTTTATTCGAATATGATAAGACAAATTGCAAACTGAGATAGCTGATTTGGTCAAATGCATCTGTAAGGAAGCAACGACCACAACCAGAAGAAGAAGAGATGGCTGATTCCTGCACCAAAGTTTCTCTTTTACTGTATGTTTTACTTCAATAAAGTTATCATAATGGAATTCAACTTCTTGTAATTGAGCATAATAATTGCAGAGTGTCATCTGACTTGGGTCACCCCATCTTTGAATTTTTAAATACGGATCTGTATTTTTTGTTGTAGTTTTTGAATCGTAGACGATCACTTCATACTGAGAAATTGAATTCAGTTTTATATTTTGGGATTTTTCGGTAATATTCGATTATAATTGTGTAAATTATTCCCTTTTGAATTACGGTCCTGAAGTTGAATAAAAACACAATGGCAACTTTCACGCCTCCCTATTTTTTCGAGAGTTTTTTTTCATTTTTAGGTACCTAATCATATTTTTTCCATTGCTCTGAGCATTTTCTACAATGAACTTCGAATAAGAAAACCTTTTACCTGAAACATATCTACAACAAAAATATATTATATGTTTTTTAATGAGCAGAAAAAAAAATGGTAGCAATAATAACATCCGAAACGAACACTTTAATTATAATGAAAATTGAAATGAAGTAAGTTATTTATATACACAAAAAGTTGATTGTGCAATAAATGTTCGAATTGGAGTCCTTCCATTTCGAGACAATTAATTGGGAAATAAGATGGTCTGCAAGATCACCAGATGTTACTATTTTTGACTATTTTCTATGGGGGGCATTGAAAAATATAATTTACGCTGGCAGAGAGATAGAAAATATGGAAGACTCGAGATTGAGGATTTTTAATTATTTAGCAACAGTGCAGCAAATAAGTGTATTAAGGGAAATGAATAATATGAAAAACCGAGTTTAAAAATGTCTCGAGAAATGAAAGGACTCCAATTCGAAGATTTATTGCGCCAATATTTTTTTGGGGTACCTATATAAATTACTTCATTTCAATTTTTATCACAATTATAGTGTTCATTTCGGATGTTATTATTGCTATCATTTTTTTTTCTGCTTATTAAAACACATATAGGTAATATATTTTGGATGTAGATAGGGGAAGGTGAGGTAATACTATCCCTGTAGGTCAAATGAACCCCCGCCGTAAATCAGAGACAACTAGTGTCATGTATCGAAATGCACATGAAACACGTTTCCCGACTCCCTGCCAGTTAACTCTCCAAGTGTCATGGCGGTGCGAGCGCTTGGAGTGATTTAATTAAAAAATAATCGAAAAGTGTGACTCTGATCTGAGGTAAGCATGTTTTTGGACTTCCATTACTTTTTACATGTTCGTATTTATTGAAATCTTGTTTTATATCCGGGTATTGATAGCAGTCAGCTAATATTTAAGCAATGTTCGATCACCGCACGCGGTATTGAAGGTTATGTTTTGATCGATATGTTGGAATTTGGTGTTTGGGGCGAAATGATCCCTGGCATCATTTTACCCCATTAGTATTTGTTATTTTTACAGATCATGCCGAGAATTTATATACGGAAAACAAATCGCCAAAATTGGCCTGAAGAGAAAATGCAAAAGGCATTAGATGCCGTCAGAGATGGCATGCCTTACAAAACCGCAAGTAGAGAGTTTAAGGTCCCTGTGATGGCATTAAAAATAAGAGCCAAAGGCAAAAATAAAATAGCTGTAGGCTCCGTTAAAAAGTTAGGTAGCAAACAAACAGTGTTTAACCAAGAACAAGAACAGGAACTTGTCGACTATATTAAGAACATGGAGTCTAGAATGTATGGGCTGACCACACAGGATGTATTAACCTTAGCTTACCAACTGGTAGAAAGAAAGGTATTACCGCATCCATTTTCTGAAGCAAAAGGAAAAGCTGGACTTGACTGGCTTCGTGGATTTAGACGTAGACATCCGGACATTACGATGCGTGACCCAGAATCAAGGTCTTCTGCTCGAGCGCGAGCTTTCAATAAACCTGCGGCGGATACAGTTTTTTCGACTTTGAAAAACGTTTAAGAAAAACATTTATTCCACCCAATCGGATATTTATTGTTGATGGGACGAGTTTATGCATTGTCCCAACAAAAAACTTGAGAGTGTTTGCACAAACAGGCCGTCAACAGGTGGCGCGAGTGACTTCAGGTGAGAGAGGTGAAACAATGACTGCAGTGATTTGTACCTCAGCTTCTGGAACTTTTGTTCGTCCAATGTTAATCTTTCGCAGAGTCCGAATAAAAATAGAATTGATGGGTGGCGCACCTCCTGGTGCTATATGTGCATACAATCCATCTGGTTGGATGAAACTAGATGTGTTTTTCTCAGTGGTTCGATCACTTCTTAAGTTATGCCAAACCGACAGCAGAAGATCCGGCTCTTTTGATATTGGATGGTCACCTACCTCACACAAAAAATTTGAATGTGTTATTAAAAGCCAGGGATAATCACGTCACTATTCTATGCCTGCCGCCTCATGGCAGCCACAAACTCCAACTCTTGGACGTCGGAGTCATGTATCCGCTAAGTGTTTATCATAACCAAGCGTTGGAGAAGTGGATGAATAACAATCCTGGGAGAGTAGTGATGGTGTTCCAAATAACAAAAATTTTTACAGAAGCCTATCTAAAAGCAGCAGTTCCACTGAATAGTATGAATGGATTCAACAGAATAGGAATATATCCGTTCAACCCTGACATTTTCACTGATGTGGACTTCATTGCAGCTGAAACGACTGGAATGGATGTTGACAAAGGCACGGTAGAACCTCCCATTCCGATCCTTGAGACTCCAAGCCTCCATTAGCAGAAACCGTGCAAATGGATGTCCAAGGTGTTCCCTCAGCTGGAACACCTCAGCTGTCTCCACTTCAAATTTATACTCCTATGGTGACTCAAATATCTCTACAAGCTCCACAGTCATCGGGGCAAGCACCGTTCTTCCTAAAAATATCTCAACGTCTGAATTTTCCGGAAGATTACCTCCAGCTTTGGCTGCTGGTCTTCCATCCACATATTTTGGTGTTATTACCCCGAAAAGTACGACCAACACCAAAGATAGTTGGAAAAAGAGCGAGTGCAAGACGAATAAGAGTAGGCACATCAGTACTGACACATCCTACAAAAATACTTTGAAGAGGAAGCCAAAAAGAAAACAGATATAGAATAAAAAAGCCTTTGAGGAAGCGAATAGAATAAAAACAGTGATCAACAAACAGAACGATAAAGGAAAAGAAGGCGGGAAAGGAAAAGGAAAGGGAAAAGGCAAAAAAAAGCAAAAGAGATCAGATTTTTCTGAAGAGGAATGCCGAATGCTCCTTCTGTACTGAAAGCTTTTCCAAAGACAATAAAGACGAAGGGTGGATTAGGTGCGTTGTGTGTCTTAAATGGGGACATGAGGCTTGTGCGGGAGTAGAGAATGACGATGGAGGCGACTCTACTTGCGATATTTGCCTCTCTAGTAATCAATTTGAAAGTATGAAAAAAAAATTAAGGCTATAGGTCTTCTTTTATTTCTTTCCTGATAAGAACATTATTATTTTTTGAACGAAGAATTGATTTTTCTATTGCATTTAGACATTGATAAGAACCTTTGATAGGGATGACTATTATTTTTGTTTTTTTATTTAGAAGAGTTTATTCGATTACCTATTGCCTATGTTGTTGATTTTGCAATACTTTCAAAAATTTGTTGCAATTTTTTATTGTTTGGTTTTGTTAATTGAGTAGTAGATAATTACAAAAAAATATATCTAATGACACTAGAAGACTGTAAAAGTTTTATGTAAGTTACTCAAATTGTTATGAACAATACATGATTAAAATAAACAGCTGAATTTTTTACTTCATTAACGTTTATACATAGGTGTGTATAAAATTATCATTTACTAAACTTTAACAAAAACCTCTAATACAAGAAAACTACATGCATGTAGTAAAAAAAAGGAATGCAGTTACAAGGTTACGTGAATTCACTACCTCCAACAATAGAATTCTTGCGATTTTGTCTTCAACTTTAGCCACAGTTACGTTTTTCCCTTATGGGGATCATTATACCTCACCTTCCCCTAATTACTAATGCCCCCTCAGAGGATGTTTGTTCTACATAGCGCAAAACGTTACATAAAAAAACTATCTTAGATTTTCTATTGAGAACAGTCACAGTTTAATCTTCTGATTTGGATTAAAATAATAGTAATAATTTCATCATTAGATATGAGTTTATTGAGAATAAACGAAACATAAAACTTTAGGGTCTGATAACAAAACATATCCTGAAACAAAGCAGTTCAGTTACTGAAGGTAGAACAATCTCATCTCATCTCATAATTATATTGTTTCA
>WOGN01006127.1:0-12654 GCA_015342105.1 Leptinotarsa texana
AAAAATCAATTATTAACTTCCACAAATATCACATTTGGGCCAAAAACAATCCTTGACAGAAAATTATTTTCAAGAACAGTTTTCTTTTAATATTTGGGTTGGAATTGTCGGTGACCATCTCATTGGGCCTCACTTTCTTCCACCTAGACTTAATGGAGAAGAATACCGAAGGTTTTTAGAATTCGTTTTACCTGGACTTTTAGAAGAAATTCCAGTCATGGAAAGATTCCGTATATGGTACATACACAGTGATGCTCCACCACACTGTAGTGTGATAAAAATTACCATAATCGCTGGATTGGGAGAGCAGGCTCACACCCATGGCCACCTCGCTCGCCCGAAATGAATCCCTCAGATTATTTTTCCTGGGGACACCTTGAAGCTTTGGTATACAAAACTGTTAGTCAAAGTGAAGAGGATTTACGGGATAAAGTCATTAATTCATGTGACATAATGGAAAATACGCCAGGTATTTTCAGAAGAGTGCGAAATTCAATGATACGGCGGCTAGACGTTTGAATGGAAGCCGAAGGAGGCCATTTCCAACACTTGATTTAGTGCAATTCGTTAGTCTAGATGTTCATATTATTTGATATTTGTTGTTATTGTTACATAATTAGTAATGGAACATTGTAAAAATGATAATTTCCAAAAGAAACATTTAATTCCCCATATTATTCCTTGTGAGGTCCAGGGATTTGCAATTAGTTCGACTTTTTTTCTCAAAAACTAAGCAAGATACGAAAAAAATTCTGAATACGAAAAAGTTGTATTTCTCATTGTTCAATCCAAAGAATTAATTAAAAATGCACAAAAGTCAGTGGTGTACATTTCTAAGTCAAAAATATTCGTTCAAATATCGCTCGAGACGCCACTGGACTTAATAAATCAAATCACGTTCAGGCTAAATTAGCTCCCCAATGTTATAAACACCATTGTCAAATTACAAGAGAATTAGGTAAAGGATACTCAAGATATTTACGAATAACTTTTTTTTTATTTTAACACCCTGTATCTTGAGAACGAAACATTTGCGGACTCATGTTTATATGAATATTTCGTCTTACAATTACCTAAAGATTTGTCTATTGAATTTATGGTGCATACTCAATCAACACCCTGTATGGAGACTTATCTCCATCTACATGATAAGCAGAAAACATTATTTAAACAGGGACGTTACTGTTATATGATTCGATTTGACTAATATATTACACTAAATAGTTATATTGATTCATTCATTGATTCGAAATGGAATCAAAATATATATTTAATTATTTATAGATAATAGTGTGGAGATGAAAGGAAACATTTTTGACGCTACAACTCAAATAATGAATTACTCAAAAGAAATAATTCCTTCCAAATAACTACTTTCACATGAAGATTGAATCTCCGAAAATCACTTTTTCTCGTTCAGTTTGTTCCTCAAAGATTCATCGAGGACGTCACACAACGTGATTTTTGAAAGAGTATTGATATATTTCATCATATCTTCATGTTTTCATTGTGATTATTCCCTTCATTCTTTTCTCTGGAAGCTTTCCAAATTTTATGTTTGACGACGACAATTCAAATAGTGTTCAAAACTTTTAGTTGGTTTCAAGGTTTTGTCCTACGTTTCGACTGCAACAGCGGCAGTCTTTTTCAGTTGCGTGTCAACTGTTTCAGTACTTCGACAACACCACTGAAGATGACTGTCGCAGTTGCAGTTGAAACGAAGCGATTCACATTCGACTTGAATCTCTGAAAGAGTTCTTGAACAGTGTAGTTTGAGATGTATAGAGTTGAACCTCAACACAATGAGCAGCCACAGTCCGTCGCGTATTTCTGATACGTACCGTTCTTGGTGAAATAAAATGTGCCAAATCACTTGAATACATTCCGTGAAAGTATCTATAGAGGAAAGACAAATCTCCAACCTTTCTTCGATTTTCTAGATCATCAAGGTTGCAAGTGGTGTCCACGTTTCTAATCAGGCGAGTGGCTATTTTCTGGATAGAATCCAACAGCTCCATGGTATGCTTAGGAGTGAAGCTCCATACATTGAAACAATATTCCAGAGAAGGTTTGATCTGAACTTTATAAAGCATCAAAGCTTACTGAGGTGTATACAGTTTTCTGATTCGGAACAGTGCTCTTAACTTTTGAGAAGCAGCCTTTGCAATTCCTGTGACATGATTGTGCCAAGACATATTGGTGTCTATTTCAATCCCCAACAAACTTATCGAAGTAGAAAGCTGAACTGTCTGTCCTGACATTATTATATCCGGTTCGAAGATATTTATCTTTTCGGCAAAAAAATGCCTGGGTTTTCGTGGCATTGAATTGAAACTGTTCACTTTAAATCAAATTCAAAATTACCTCTAGATCCTCATTAAGATGTGCAACCTCCTGCTGCCTATAAAGATATGTTTGCCCTGGAAAGGAATGACGAGCAAAGCAACATATTGGATTCTTGTTTTTTCCAATAAGTCGTTGATATACAATGAAAAGAGGTTTGAAGACAATTTGGATCCCTGGGGAAAACCAACGTTGGGATATCCATCGACGGTCACTGTCAGAAAACATTCATTCTGAAAGCTGGATAGCTATACACAAACATGATTCGAGGAGCCAAAGGCATCGTTCTCCCATTTACTATTCACGTCGCTTGATATCAAGTTGCTTACAACGAATACGTGAGAATGCAGCACGAAATCATTTTAGTAAAACTTTCTGGCAGATAATTCATCAATTATCGTTGTTGAGTTTGTTTTCCTCCTGAAAATATCAACAAGTCACCTCAGAGAGATAATGGGGTATTTTCATAGCCATTTCAGGTGATACTAGTGTTCGTTAGTCCTACTTTGCTTTTTATCAATTTCTTCGACTCTAGAGCAGCAGTAATCTGGTTTTGGCGAAGATATAATTGGTATATACAATTGAACATCCAATGAATGAATCAACATTGATGGCGGAATTGTGTGTCTTTACAGGGCTAATTGTGCTACATTCACCTTCTCAGAGAAAGAATTATGGAATAGATTCACAGGTTAGAACCTAAATATCAAACCTACGTCCTATTTCCATTGTTATCTTTCCTCACTAAATTCCTCCTTTCATAGTACACTACCATCCCATAATTTGACAATGAAAGACGAAACGTACCATCAATTGTACAACCGTATTCAATTAAATTCCTGATTTTCCCAACTTATTATTGCCCCGCGACGAATTTTGACTTGATCCGTCATAGCAGCTCCAAATTATGAATAGAACTAATTAACTGTCAATTCAGACTCAAACTCCTAATTCGTTGTATGAAATGCATGAAGTGCATCCAGAATCTTATGAATATCTGATGATGACATGGTGGAAGTCGTAGAAATCAAATTCATTCAAAATTATGAACCTGATGAATATCCTTCAAACTCACATGTATTTCCATATATCTCTTGGATTCCATTGATTAAACGTGCATTGCATGTTCAAAGCGAAAGTACAAAAGTGCAGCATTTGTGGAATTTCCCTTCACGAAATTCCTGACAGAAAACTAGCGGAGCGTCGAGTTTGGAGTTTTCGAAGGATTCAGAATGAAAAAAGATTTTTGCAATAAACTGCACAAGAAAAATTAAGTTTTTCATTCGATGATATAAATAGGTAAGGATTAAAAAAATATTCAGAATTCATAAAAACTGCATCTGTCATTAAATTAGTGGATGAGAAAGAAAAACGTTTAGATTATCTACACATGTTCCTAGAGTTTCGAATGTTAAAATTGATAGATATTTGATTTCAGCTTTCGAATGAATAGAATGTCAGCAAAGCGCTCTGACATATTCAGTTATTTTTGAAGTAAGTAGTCATTGAGGAACTAGTTACATTCAAAAAACACTTCAGTGTGAGATTTTCACTTAAACAGTTTTACAAAAATGCAACACGTGTTTCTCCATGTTTTTGTTGATTATATTACTAGATACCGATAGTTTATTATCTTGGGAGTCTCGAATTGTTTCCATAAAATGAACAAATAGAGTAACATAACACAATACAGGCATTACCATGCCTAGGTGAAACTTACCCATTCAAGATAATCCAACTTTGTGATGAAACAAATTGAAAATTATCGTGGAAAAAAGTTTCATTCAATTTAATTTGATTTTTCATAGAGATGAGAAAAATAGTATCATGGATATCTTCGGTAATTCCAGTCCTTCCAGAGTAACCGGAAAATGATAGATTTTTCCAGAGTTCTTCAATAAATAATAAAGATACCAGAAAAGTTCTTTCAACTTCTCTGCAGAACTGGCCGAATAGAAAAAAATTCGGTATTTTTTTTCAGACTATATTGATTTTGCATTTACTGGAAAAGCCGTTTTCATATAACTTAAAAATTCCTGTCCACTTTTCAGATTTTTGTCAATTTCAGTAACTGTTTCCATTCATATATGGGTCTAATTCCAAAAAGATTTCTTATTTTGTCAAACAGAGAGTGATTTTCACGATCCAGGGATATACATACATACATATGTACAAACATTTCCATCCAAAATATTTATTTATTCACCAATTCCTATTTTGTCCCCTTCAAAATAGCAGTTCTTATATGCACTTTTTGATATGTCTTTGAACTCTCTCAATAATTCCGTTTTCATCTCCACAATCGTCGCGAAACGCCATCCTGTCATGGGTCTCTTCAACTCCGGGAGCAGAAAAAAGTTGCAGGGGTTAAATCTTGTGAATACGATGGCTGAGGCATGATTAAGGTGTTGTTTTTGCCCAAAAAATTATAAGCAAGCAATGACGAGTGGACAGGTGCATTATCGTCATGCAAAAGCCATGAACTATTTTTCTACAATACTGGACGTTTGCTTCATATTGCTTCTCGACCGCTTATGATAGTTCCATAAAGACGATGGGGCTTTGTTCTCAATGTCATGATCATATACTCAATATTTGTCACCAGTTACGTTCCATTCAAGCAAATGTGAATCGTCATTCAACAATTACTGAGCGACGCTCAGACCTTTTTTTTGGTCAAAATTCAGCAATTTTGGAACAAATTTTGCTGCCCCACGCTTTATGTTCAAAATTTACGAAAAAATTACATGGTTTGAGCCAACCGATATGCCGACATCCTCGGCAACTTCTCTAATAGTGATTCGACGATGATCCAAAACAAATTTCTTCACTAACTGAATATTTTCATCGATTGCTGATGTGCTGGGGCATCCAGGAAGAGCGACGTCATTCATATCTTTTCGACCTTCTGTGAAAAATTTGTTCCACTTGCGTAAACATTTTTTTGACTCAAAGTACAATCAGCGCATGGCACTGTCAACCTTTCCATAATTTTTGAGCACTTGATCTCATTTTTAACGCAACATTTGATGCACATTCTTTGATCTATTATTATTGACAGTAGAAAATCGCGGAACACGCAAAATACTTTTATGCCTCTTATCAACAAACTGAACATGCCCAATAGCTGTGAAGATATGTTTGAGATGAGTGTACAACATGAAAATATAAAAAAACCGATAATTGAATGTAGAGGAGATCTGGTATGGTTGTCTCACGGGTTGGTTGTCACAGCGGCCATATTGAAAAATTGAACGAACGAAAAAGTTTATCGAACAAAATCGATGGATCGCGAGACCACTATCTTCATCCCTACGTCACTTCAGTTCACTCTCATACTGTGTGAAGGAGATACGTACATTTGTTTTTTTTCGGACGGCAAAAGTAAATTTTTGTGCATTTGTGTCGAGTCTCATAAGTATAATAGAAGTTTCCGTAGATAGATATCATTCCATGTATTTCAGATGTAACATGTGGGGTTCATGATATCACTAACCGTTTTTATGAATGAATATCTATATTCAGAGTAATTTCTGGGGGTTATATTTTGAAATATTTTTGGTGCTGGTTGTTTTTGGTGGTCACATGTGACTACCAACACCATATATGTGTGCTGCATTTTTTATTGACTTTTGAGCTTTAGTCCAGTCATTTTACGGAGTTTACCTAAGAAAGTGGAGATACCCAGCTGTGAATTTGTGTAAACTTTGTATTTTGGCATTATAATAGTATTCTCAAAATTCACATATCATTCGACAGCCACAACTTCAAAAATTGGAGGTCGAAAGTCAAAAAAAAACTTTTTGCAGGTTTTTTGCCAATATCCCGTTTCCAATGGGTTTTATGCTAATTGTATTTATTATCAATATTATCAATTTTCTGAAACTTTTGTTTCAAATATTTTTTTATTCATTGAATAGTTTTTGAGATAGAGGGCAGCGCGAGCGCATATTAAATATTATTTGGAATCAACTAGTTGTCCCGATCGAAATCAGCTCATTTAAGGTTCATATATTATTACTCAATGAATAATTATAAATAATTTTCATTTTTTAATAACAAATACATTATATTTGAATATTTTTGTCATTAATTATTTATTTTCAATGAAGTATTAATTTATTTAAAACGCTTTCCAGTCCGTATATTTATAAATTTGTAGAAGGAAAAATATATATTACATAATAATTTGAATTTAATCTATGGTAATTATTCTTCATTAATTGAAATTTAATAGAAAATAAATAAAATTTCAAATAATATTTTTATTAAAAAATCTCATTCGATACATTTGTGAATGCCAAAATTGAAAAAAAACAGATAAAATAATTGAAAGAATAATGAGTTTCAATTTCAATTTCCTTTTTCTTCATTGTCGTCTTCTAGCAGCTGTAAAGATTCAAGGCCGTTATCATCTTCATTGTCATCTTCATCCAGATTCGTTTTCAATTCTTCCATGATTTCTGGATCGAAGGACCTATCTTCGTTAATATCGGTCTCATATGGTACATCATTGAGACAAGCTTGCCCATTACACTGGCCACAAGCGAAAGACCATTGCAACCCCGCTTTCCTGCATCCACATCTTGAACCACAACCACTTTTGCAGTTACAGAATATCGTATTGAGATTTCTATCTGGAGCAGGTGGTGAAATGGTCATGATAGGTTCTAGCAATCCGTTACGCATTGTCCAACCCCATTCCTGGGGTTTCAAATCATGTCCTAACCAAGTTTGAACTTGGTAATAAACACGATTGAAATATTGGTGAGCTGATCCACTTGTTGGTGAGATATTTGATAACTGCACAGATTTATTGAGGTTTGTTAGCTTAACATATTGGGCATAATGAAGATGATCGATAGTATCTTTAGACTTTGGAGCATTATAAACAGCTGATGAAGTTTGCAATCCACTATCAAATAATCTTTGAACCGGGCAATTTTCTTCTTCAAATGCTACGGCAAGTTCATCCAAATCAGATACTTTCTCGAATGTTCTTAAAAACGTTTATTTTCCTTTTTAAATAGCGCAGAAGTCGTATCACAGCCGCTTAAAGCGGGAAGGAACAAAATGTTTATTTCAGAACTTGAATATTTGTCGAAACTCTCAGAGGAGTATATTTCCGTTTTCACATTTGCTTCGCCAACTTTTTCAAAGAAAATTCCTTGTTTGAAAGATAGTGTACAACCAATTAAAATCACAAGTAAATGCAATTACCGTAAAAGAAAATACAATTGAAATGTAATTGAAGTATATCCCTTAATGAATTTTTGAAATACAGGAATAAATTGCATTATTGAATTTTTAGATCGGTTCATTAATGAAAAAAATATCCAAATATAATGTATTTGTTGATATAAAATCAAAATTATTCATGATTATTTATTGAGTAATAATTTATAAACCTTAAATGAGCTGAGCTCGATCGGAACAACCAGTTGATTCAAAATAATATTTAATCTGCGCCCGTGCTGCCCTCTATTTCGAAAACGATTCGAAGTATAAAAAAATTTTTGAAACAAAAGTTGTAGAGAATTTAATTATCTACAATATTGATAATGAATATAATTGGCATATAACCCATTGGAAACGAGATATTGGCAAAAAAACGTACAAAAAAGTCGATTTTTTTATTTCTGACCGTCAATTTTTGAAGTTGCGGCCGTCGATTCATATGTGAATTTCAAGAATACTTTCATGATGCCAAAATACGAAGTTTATACAAAGTCACATTTGGGTATGCCAACTTTCCGAAATCGACCTAAAATGACTGGACAACTTCTGCTATATACAATTTCGTTTGTTTTAGAAAAAAATCATAGAAATGTCATGGCCTCATATGAGAAAGTCTGATCGACTAGTCAAAAGAAGTGATTTTGGGATCAATTATTATCGCACTCTGACACGGTTTTTTAAAAAAAATCACTATAGAAGAGATAAGCATCAACAAAAATTGGATCTCAAAGGTGGAAATCTTCACCGACAAATAGAAAAAAGAATTAGAAAGACACATATTTATGTCTTCAAGTATTTATTTCGGTTCGTCTCCCAAGGATATTCAAAAAACAGGGTTACATTTACCAGGTTACATTTGCCATACCAGGCTACCAGGTTACATTCACCATAATTATGATTTTGAATATTCATTGAATTTTAGACTGACTGAATATAATTTAGTTATTTTTAGTTTGAAAGAATTGCGGCCTTATGGATATTTTTGGTGTTTTAGTTACCAGAAGAAAGTTATTTATTTGAAGCAAATATGTTTCTTTGCTACAAATGAGACATTTTTTTATATAAATAATTACATATATTATTTCACTTTGAATAAAAATATTCATTTGGATATTTTCATACCACTCAATTACCTATGTGACTACCTGCCCCAAATACCTATCCATAAGAATTGTTATATTTCCTCTATGGATGATGTTGGAGAAAAAAAGAATATGTTTTCTCAAATTGGTATAAAAACACCATTGATGGATTGAAAAATGTCATTGATAATTTATAATTAAATAATGATAAAAAAACTTTCAAAACAAGCTTTTATTTAAGTGCCCTAAAAAAATCTAAATGAAATTTTAAATCACATTATTCCAATTCATTTATGAATTGAAATTATAATTGAAGCTTGTCGCAATGCCAAGAAGTAATATCTACATATTCAGCAACAAAAAATTTAAATCAAGAAACATTCTGCAATAAATTTAAAACCCGATAAATCCTATGTGTGAAAGAAGTTATTCAAGGTTGAAGTTCCACATTTTGAGCATTCACGGCACTTTTATTTAATTACAAACATTATGAATTCCTTACTACAAGTTTAGTAGGTGCCTACTTAATTACAAAATTTCAATTACAAATTCAAATTATCGCGACAAGCTTTTATTATGATTTCAATTCTGTAAAATCATAATTGAATGTCGTTAATGTGATTTAAAATTTCATTTTGATCTTTCTGAGGCACTTGAATAAAAGTTTGTTTCAAAAATGTGTTTATCATTATTATATTTCATGTTTTTTAGTCTCAATGATTATCTATGGATCAATACGAAAGTCATCTATGAAACGGAGATTCCTTCAACAGAAAAACTCAAGGAACGGGGTAAACTATAATAGGATAAACTATATTCTATAGAAGTAGGTAGGTACCTACTCCTCCGGCATACCTTATAGAAGAATTACCTTGTTATATGTCTAAGTCTAACCATTTCATTGATGGCGTCATTATTACATGGCCAAGTCCCAGTTAATTTCGAACAGTCTAATTCTTCTATCAGGAGACCTTTGCATTTTAAGTTTACGCTTCCATTGGCAAGTTTATTATTTCGTTTCAATTTCTCTTTCTCTAACCTTCTTTTTCTTTGTGTTGATGTTTCATTATTTCCCATAGTATTCCCATAAGCACCAAAAAAATATTTGTCAACCCTCCCATAGCTTCGTTTAGCAGAGTAAAAGCTAATATACAACAGGGAGCGCTCCGGTGCCCTCATTTTACAACCTGATGCCACTCAGTTCTTGGCATGGCCTCATCTTGACTTGGATGATAATTTGATGAAAGATGCGCCAAATTTTCAGATTAGAGCTTACTCGTGCCAGACGAAACAGCGTTCCGGGTTCGATTTTGGAGTTTTCCTTCTCCTAGACGGGTTGCAGACCAATGCTAATGACGCCCATCTCACCAAAATCATGATATGCCTTTGTTGGTCACATTGCGTGATAGACGCTCTTACTCTGGGAACTTAGAAGGTGGTAGATAAAAATATTTTTTTACAGTTCAAATAAATATGGGTTCTTACAACCTACGATACCGTTTATTGTCTTCTTTTCAGAGTCGAAAAGTGGGTATTCAAAGGTGAAAGCTTGAATTAATTTTTTCCTGGAAATATATTTTTTTATTGAAGCTTACCCTGGATGTGGCATTCATTCCTTGGTTTATCTACCAACTGCCTATCACAAAAGAATGCGTATACAAAATTTCGTGTCCCTGCTATTTACCGCTGAGGAGATCTCCGTACGGAGCCGATCGTGGCAGCAGAATCAGGTCACGTTTATGATTAACGTCGGTTCAGGACGAGCATGCAAGTCAATCGGATACCGGGAATTGTGTCAAATTAAACTTACAAAATTTGTTAACATACATACAAGTCAATTTAAATAGAAGCTTTTAAATAAGAATTGACATTAAAACTGCAAAAGACAAAAAATATGACTTCCAACCCCGGTCTCCCCTACATAGCCAAAGAAATTCGATTATTTACTTTATTTTTGAACAGACTTTGTACTTACACACATATATACAGACAGACATATAGACAAACGAACTGACGACAGAAATGAAAATTACAGTTTTTCGAAAAAAGGAAACATAGATTATCTCATCATTGATGAAATCTAGGAATGTTTCCAGTGCTAATATCGAATCACCTTCGCATAAATAGTGAATAACCTGTACAACATTGTTGGAAAGAAAAAGATCTCAATTACGAAATGAAATATAAATACGGGGGTAGGAAATGCATGCTAGCAGAGGACACACGCACACTTTCGTGAATGGCCGTTTTAATCAGCAAGTCTGTTAGCTCTGATTCTGAACGAGATTGGAGTGAATTATAGCCCTTTCCCTATAATTATGAAGTAGTTCGTTACGCTTTCTTTCCGAAATAAGAGAGTGCAATTCCTTTTGTGACAGAATATAACCAAATTGAATGAGCGTCTCATTCACTTTTCAAAATAAAGTACGGCTTTCAAGTACAATAACACGCTTTCTGCATGGAAAGATAAATTTCTGAATTTCACGGATGCGCTTTGAGGTGAATGTTACTTCAGTTTTCATTCCTTCGTGTCTGGCGGGTTTATAAGCAAATCCGTCATAGCATTTTATCATGAAAATGTCGGTTTAATCCTCCTAGCATATTGTATCACCGCTGTCGCATTTGAAATGAAAAATGTTACTCTGAGGAATTCTAGATTCCAATACGAAAATGGATGTTATGATACAATAGACGAGAATGAAAATTTCAAAGTGAAGAAATGTTGTTTATACTTACCAGAATGTTTCAAGGCATATTTCAATTACTATCTTCTGAATATACAGTGTGCTGATAAATAACGTGTGTCAAAATTATGCCATTAATGATATTCGGTATCGCAACTCCTAATTATGAATATTTTATGAAAAAAGATTCCCACTATAATGAACTTGATTTTATAATTCCATCTAGACCTTCTGTAGACGTTCTGTAGTACAGTATTGCGAACTCTCCAACGTGATTTACTGCAAAGCATAAATAGTCAATGAACTTCGAACTATTCAAATCGCGACAAACACGAAAATTTAGAAAGGAAGTGTCATATGAAAGAATGTTTTCAAACTTCTCCCAAGTCTTCTCACAAACTACACCGGAAACGACTTAATCTTCAGTAAAAAATAGCTTCAATGCGAAAATATTAGACGAAATACTTTTCAGAAAAGTCTACGCCAAAGCGATTCATGAAGTTTTTTCTTTCGAAAAGTCAGATAATCAAAACCAAAATTCTACAGCTACACAAACAGCAGAAAAGTGGACAGATTTTTGAATAAAAAAGATGATAAAATTGCATATAGACGTTTTGGTGAAGAGGACTGACACTAAGTGGGAAACATCTGTATATCAAAAACCCACTCACACAGGACAGTATCTGAACCACGAATCCATCCCCACCATCAATCAACTAAAAGAGGAATCATCAATACTCTATATGACCGTGCTTTCGGGCTCTGTAATACAAAGGAAGGTTTCGAGAAAGAACTAGACATCATCAAAAATGATTTTCAACGGAATGGCTACTACAAAGCGATGGTAGAAGAGACTTTGGCTAAAAGACAGGCCTCGCAAGGCAGAAATGCTGTCACAACCAGTGCTTGCACTTCCCTACATCAGAGGATTATCGGAGAGGATAAGAAGAATTGGTTCCAAGTTCAACATTAGAACCTGCTTCAGATCTGGTAAAACTACCAAACGCGGACTGCGATTCCAAGAATTACATTTACCGAATACCCTGTGAGTGCGGAAAATCCTTTATTGGTGAAACTAAGAGGCCATTAAATGTTCGCATTGCCGAGCACAAGAAACACACCCAGCAAGGGGAAACCAGCTAATCAGGAATAACAGACCATATTTGAACCCATCAACACAACATCGAGTCGTCCCAAGTTGAGATCATACACAGAGAGAAACATTGGTTTAGGAGAAAATTCAGGGAAGCCGCATACATGCTGTCCAACAACGTATTCAGCCGAGCTAGCGTAGAGATACGCAACAT
>WOGN01006128.1:0-12652 GCA_015342105.1 Leptinotarsa texana
ATATTGTCAAATTCTCGTTTTTCCCAAATATCTCAGCAGGCCATGAAAATTCTTCAAGTTTCTAAACGGCATGTAAATAAGCTTTAAAGAACACAACTTTTTCCTAATTTAACCTAAGCTGTATCTCCAACAGGTACTGAGATTCCCATGCTTAGGATCCTTATCTTGGACACACTGTATTTAACGTTCTAACTTATTCATGAGAAATTAGTTTCAGTTCCTAATGACGTCAACTTGGTCAGCGAAACGTTCATCCAGATACGGTGACCTGGTTCTGGTATGAGGAACTTTTTATTGGATACTGTTCATACGCTAAAATTCATTTTGAGATGTTCTGTATTATTCGTTATACATATTTTACGCCAAAATTATTCCTTCAGCTCATACTTTCACCACGCCACTGGTGTCACGAAACAGAGCGTGGCTTTTCGATCTATCTGGCATTGTATCAATTCCGTGTCTGTTAGCTATTCGTTCAACAAAAAAGATACATAGCAAACGCCTTAATTGAGAACATTGCCGAGAACACGATAGAAACATTTGGAATTCAATTTGTTCGTAATGATGCAGTTACGTAGAAGGTATCGTAACAGTCCAATTATCAAAATGGCATGGCCATAGATTCAATTAGATTTTATTAGTTAATGTATCTCAGTTAAAACCGGGGGAAAGTATTTATTGTTAATAGTTTTCTTCATAGAATGATCCGAATAAAAGTTATAAATAATTATAAAGGCACCTGTGCAACGTCTTCGATTTGGAGGGTTCGCCCCACATGAAAAGCAGAAATTAATTTCATTTGGTCGATACGTCATGTGACTATGTCTTCTGCATATGCAATTGTGTAGAATCCATTATTGTTGAGGGGATCCAAAACTATGTTCCAAAGAAGGGGTGATAAGACACCTCCCTGTGGACATCCCCTAATGACCAGTCCTCTCACTGTGATGTCTCCTACATTATTACTTATTGCTCTGCTAGAGAGCATCTCAAGTATCCATTCTTCTACTACCAGAGGTACATTTCTGAAGTGTAATTGCTGGGTAATTGTTGTAAAGGTTGTTTCATCAAACGCTTCTTCGATATCTATGAATATAACCAGGGTGGATTCTTTATTGTCCAATGATTTTTCGATTCTGCCAACCACATGGTGCTTTCGGTAAGGTGTCGTTCATCCTACCTGGTTTGGGTATAATTTCTTCTCTCCACTTAATGGGAATATACCTCATAGCTAGAGAGGCTCTGAATATTCCAACCAGGTGTGGTATAAGAATATCCAATCCCCATTAAAGTAGGGCTGGTCTTATACCGTCAGGTCCTGGTAACTCGAAGAAGTAAAAGTCCGACATGGCCCATCTTATCTTGTCCTCATCAATTACTGCACTAGCAGATTGCCAGTCGTATTGTGTGGGTGTTGTTGGTACTTCCATTCAGTTCGTCGTTTCAGGAAAGACAGAATCTGGCAAGTGAGTTTTCATAAGAATATCTGCACTCTCGTAGAGATTGGCGGCTCAAATGACTGTAGCCTAGAAGCTAGTGGGAAGTTTTCGCCTGCCTCACAGTAGCATCTCCAGACTTCTTTTTTTTGGCTGCAAACTTTTTTGAACTCTCAGAGGTTAGCTTGATATATACCTTAGTCTTTTTTGAGTTTTGTACGTTTTGCCTCGTTAATGGTCGTTTTTGCTGTCTTCCTGAGATGTTGTTTAGGCACCAACATGTATTGGTTGTGCCATCTGTTTGAACCATCCTCATCGACAAGAATTCCTTGTAGGCAACGGCTGATATGTAACGCAGAACTCGATACGATAAAAGCGTAACTTCTCTATGGCTTGGATCGATTAACGCAAGACATTTTATACAACATCACATAAGCTCATCTTGCATTTGCTCAGATGCCTTGCGGTATCCGACAAAATAGTGAGATCCCTTGAACAGCTGAAACCACTCTGGCTAACTCGCTTCACCATATCATCTGGTCAAGCCAGAGTCAAAACAGGGTGGGTCACTTTCAGAAAGGGTGTATTTCGGAGCGATTCCATCAGTCCTATTCTCTGCATCTCACTATTACCATTACCGTTCAGAATTATTCGAGGGTATAACTGAGGCAACCCCCGGAAACCAGGATCGCAAGGTCACCCATGTGTTTTATATTGATGATCTATAAGTTTATGCCTCTGGAAAGAAGGGTCTCCATCAGTATTTGAGGGTGGTGCTATCGGTATGCAATGGCCTATCTCAAGAAACGACGATGCGGGGACTATGGAGAGGATGTGCATCTTGTAGATGGAAGCATCCTACACCATCTGGATGCCGGAGAGACGTATACTTACCTCGGGGTGGAACAACGCCACTCACAAGAAGTAACAGCAGTGAAGAGCTAACTCCCTCCGCGGCAAATTTCACCACAAACTTCGACAGATCTGATCAACGGAACTGTCGGGAAAGAACAAAGTTGCCGCAATAAATATGCTTGCCGTTCCAATCTCTACTCGTTTGGAGTAGTGAAGTGATTCGGGAAAAGCTGTATCAACTCGATGTAAAAACCCGAAAAATGATGCATCTCAAATCGTCCGTTACACTTGTCCTTTTCTCCATAATAGGGAGGCCGTGGAGTATCTACATTACAGAATGGTACTGGATGTAGCCTGTAAAGTCGTCAGGAGTTCCGATCCCCTTCTCTGCATGGTCTGCGACTATGAGAGAGGAGGAATTGGAGCATTTCTCTTTACGACAGATGATGGAGCAGATGATGAACTCGGTTTAGTTTTCGTCACTGAATGAGATGATCACAACTCTGTCACGGAGTTGGAACTCATTCAACAAAAGGCTTATATAAAAAATGCAGATATCACCTCACTTCTGCAGCAACACAAAGATAAGCCAATGTATAGGGTCTCCTTCATTAACATTGAAAGCTTAGACTTATTAAAGCGCCTGACTTTCGCTTTCTTCAGATCGAGTGGGCTGAAGAAGGGAATCTGAGGAGTTCATCATGGCATACCACGATGGTGTCTTCAACACCTTAGTCTACAACAGTCGAGTGATGGGTATAGCGGTTCCTGACACAAAGACAGAGCCTGCCATGAGGCGTCCGAGACCCTAATGAACTTGCTATCAGCATGTTCAGCATATGCGCTCTCGGCGTATATCCATCGACATGACACGGTCCTAAGAGTGCTATATTACCATCTACGACATTTTTTTAGCATTGACCAGACACCGATGTTGCCCTACGCTCCGCGGGATATTGAATCCGTTGTGGGGAATTATTCTTTCCATACCCTCAGTTCATAAAAGCTAATAAGCCTAATGTAGTCCTTTTCGAGTTTTCAGTTCCTGGCAATAAAGTCCGAAAGGAGGAGGAAAAACGCATACAATATCGATATTTTCTCTTAAAATTCCGCAGACTCTATCCATACCACTCTGGAAAGATGGTTGTTCTGGTTATTGGAGTCCCTGGTGGAATGATGTCTTCTCTACTCTTGGATTTTAAATAAAATCATACTGTTTGCCGCACTAAAGCAGAAATCTCAGCCGGATAGATGCCGAAAGCTGTCAGTCTTGGCTCACTGCGCTTGCTCATGGCACATGATTCTCGAACCCAATGGTCACTTACCCCACGGTGTGGGGAGTTGTCGTTGGTGGATAATGCTGGCGCGTCCTCACAAATGTATCTGGGCTTCGGGGGATAGGGCCTGACCAGCGCATACTACGGCAAAAAAATAATAATAATAATACGTCTTTATTCAAAACAAATCATAAAAATCAGTCCAGCTATAAGTAGTGTAACTAATACGAATTTGTGACTGTTTTATATGTTAGATGAGAAAAATATTAAAATTTTCACTCGAAAATCTATTCTTTCAATTGATTTTCATTTAAAATTTCAAATTGTTATACTTTTCAAAATATTTTCAACCAACCGTTTTGAAGCCTTTTACAGCCCTTTACATGCTTTACCTATTTGCGGTAGCTAAGAAATTGAAAAATGAGATTTCTAGAAATAGAACAACTGGTTTTGCTCATTTTCCACATTTCATATTCAACATTTTTGAAAGGAATAATTCCACCAGTAATTAATATCATAGAAAACATCAATTTGCTTTCTTGAAATCCAAGTAGGTCATCTGGTCGTTTTGCAATTCGATATCTGTAATGTGTTATTCTATTGTTTAATTGAACGCTTCGGCAAAAACAATAGCTCTTTCTTCGGAATAATGATCAATTTTTTGTGAATTATAAACACATTATCTTCCATTCAGCATTATATAAATATTGATGTAGCACTTGTTCACAAGATCTGATTATTTTACCACTTTTTGAAACTTCCTATCAATCAAAAACAAAATGAACAGAAAACCTTCAACAAATTTTTAAGGATAAGTGGATAACTCATAGGAGGTGGATAGAAATTATCGGACCGACAACAAAACTGGTAATCTAATTTACCAAAATTAGTAGATATCTAGAGAACTTCAGAAAACTATATGGCTTTCTGGAAAGAAAAGTTTTGAATTTCTACCTCTCCATCTTCAAACAAAAAAGGGGGAATTTTCCAAAGAAAGAAAGAAAGCAATTAATTTCGAAACATGTGTAGTTTATGTTTGAAAGTAACTTCTTTGCTCGATCTACAGTTTATTCTGAAATTAATTGCTTTCTTCCATTTTTGAAGGATTTCCCCATTTTTTCTATAGAGATGAAGAAGTAGAAAGCCAAAACATTTTTCCCCAAAAATTATTGTCTCCTGAAAATATATCACTTTCAATTTAAACATGATTCCTATGGCTAGGATTGAATCAAATAGGCCAATGAATGTCATTACGTACTATCATCGATGATATGAGTAGATTTATACTGTATTTTAATGTATTATTGTATAAGTTTGAAAATGTCCGAATAGGACGAAACTGCCGTAACGTCAGTTACAAATGAGAGTGGTAAAAACGTAGAAACTTTTTTCTTCAGAAAGGTTTTTCATTAATAAAATATTATATTCATTATTTTGTGTATGTGCATATATTATAGTTAACATAAGCCATTTGTTATTTTTGTAGAACTAAATAATTGTACCAATAATGTACATACATAAAATTATTTTCTCGTAATGAAATAATATAACGTGCTTACTAGACTTTATAATACTGTCAACAGAACAGACTAAACACTGATCGTCTGTCCGACGAGAGAGGAGAAGCCTGCCTTCCGATGACGTATGCGTGAGAGAAGGGGAAACCGGACAAACTGGCGCCGTTACGCGTTAGGTAACGAAGCGGTTCATCCTCCAATAAGAAGTTATCACTTCAAAATTATGTTTTCTATCTGAAATTCGACAAAGTGTCATACTGACCAAATCGGATCCTGTTCTGTCTACTACAATCTACAATAGAAGTGATTATTTAATTCAGAACAGTTCTTAGAAAAAAGTACCATACTAATCTAAGATGCCTAAAAAGTGAAAAGTAACACTCTCGTCTACACTATCAAAAACCTAACCCGCCTTGGCAAGTGTTAAAATCAATATCACATTATATACTAGATCCTTTAGTTTTAATTATTAATAAATGTATATTACTTGGTGTGTGGCCCGACTCATTCAAAACTGCAGTAGTGACTCCTATCCATAAAAAAGGAGATAAAACTGAAATCACAAATTATAGACCAATCTCGCTTATCACCCATCTATCAAAAATTTTCGAAAAATTGCTAAAGAAAAGAAACTCATTTATAACCAAATACAAATTGATTTCAGATAGACAATTTGGCTTCAAAGGAAAAACCTCAACCGAAGACGCGATTCTTGAACTGATAGAATTGATACATAAATCCTTGGAGAAAGGAAAACCTTCTTTCTGTCTATTTATAGACTCAACGAAGGCTTTCGATACTGACGATCATCAACTAATCCTACAAACTTTAGAAAATAATGGTTTCAGAGAGAACTGCCAAACACTTTTTGAAAGCTATCTTCGAAATAGAATGCAAGTTCTGCGAATTGCATATACAATTAGCAATCAAAAACAAATAGAATGTGGAGTCCCACAAGGTACGGTACTGGGTTCTCTGTTTTTCAATTTATATCTAAATGAATGATTCAATTTAGACAGCGTTGGGAAAATAATTCGATATGCAGATGATGTGAGGCAGACACTTGGCTTGATTTTGGAAAAGAACGTAGTAACAGATTCCCACTTGCTCAAAAAACAGTTTGACCAAAGGCTCCTGACAGTGAATCTGGAAAAACAAATTTTCTTCCTTTTAGCTGCAATCTATTCAACGATTGTCAATTTGAAACTCTTGATGTCGGCAAACAAGGAAAAACAATAAAAATAGATTCCCTGAGATAAATGAAATACTTGGGCGTCTACATAGATAGAAACTTAAGGTGGGACTCTCATATAAAATATACAATAAAAAAACTGCAAACAATGCTTCACAACTTCCGTTCCTTGAAAAATTACTTACCTCACAAAGAACTTAATCAATTATACAGTTCCCAAGTAGAAGAGCCATTTGAGATATGGTATAACAGCATGGAGATCAGCTCTACGTGTACACCTAAATCCGTTAGAGGTATTACAAAGGAGATTCATAAACTTGATCATGTCTAGAAAGGGTGAAGTAATGGATATGAGACAATTATATTAATATTATACAAACGTGAAGTATCATTTCAGCAAAAATAAAGCATCATCACGAAACCATGACTATAACATACGGCATCGAGATCAACTAACATATTTTACTGTTAAAAAGTCAATTTCACAAAGAGCATATTCTTTCACGGCAACTAAATTATATAACAACGTACCCTACAAAATAAAATATTCTTTTTCCAAACCAATATTCAAAAAACAAATAAGAAAACACACTTTTAAAAAAATATGTTAGAGTGAAATAAGTTAGTCTTAGTAAAATTTATCCCAAAGTTGTACATACTGTACTGTAAGTAGCATAATTTTATCCATATTGCCTAAGATTTTATCTATTTGTACGTTAACATTTTTTTCTTATAGAACGTATAATATTTGTCTAAGGTTTCATCTATTCTTCTTACTTTTTGTTTGTCAGCCTATTTTACCTCAAGACGAAATATAATTTTCTTAACTATAACACCAAATTCACAAAATTCAATAAAATGTTTTGTAGTTTTTACTCCATGAAGGCCATCCATATTTTTATACAAATATTTATGTACCTACTCACATATTTTTTATAACTTCTTGCGAAACAAGAGCTCTGCTCGCATCGCCAAACCACTTTGTTCACATATTTTGTTTTAATTGTACTCTAATCTGTATACGATGTTATATCTAGTATTATTATTTATGAGGAAAGCCAGATAACTTCATCCCCTTACAACAATATACCCACCAATTTCCGTAATTGTGATTGGGTATTTTCACAGAGTTCTTCAAACACCCGAAATCATCAGTTTCATTCTCCAGTCTCGTCTCGTCACCCTGCTCTTTTCTTTCATTGCATTACATCTGAGTGAACATATAGGTAGTCGGACCATTTCTATTTGTGTCAGGCACTGACCCATAATCAGGGATGCACGAAATTGCTATTATACGTACGTCACAATTATTCGAATGGTACATTGTTCGTTGGTAGGATGTGTGGGAGGATAAGGTCACTGAAGTGTAACCGAGGAGAAATTGATACTGAATACGAGAATACTCTTTTCACCAAGGAATTTAGTGTGTTGGGAACGCAATATTAACCAATGTGGAACTTTCACAGAGTCTTGAAAAGCAGTTAGTATCCACAAAAAGATTATCTTTTGGTATGGCGGCCGGGGGGATGTAGATAAATGTAGTAGTTCATAAATAAAAAAATTAAAAAAAAGTTTTTGACTTTTACTTAGCCATTATATCAAAAAAAAATGTAGGAAACTTCCAAAGGAAGGAAGCGAGCAGTTAAGTTAAACTCTATACAAAATGTGTTGATGATACATACACAAACTGAATAGGAAAAAGGGATTCTTGTATACTTCAAAGTTCAATTGAAAGTATTTGTTTTGAAAGTATTGTTTGTGTAATTCATGGTTCATTTAAAATTGGTTGTTTTGGATATGCCTTTTCTTCGAATTTAACCAATGGGGTACTTTCACCGAGTCTTGAAGGCAGTTAGTATGCATGAAAAAGATTGTTTTTCCAAAATGCCGACCGGAGGAATTTAGGTATATACGAGTTATGTCCAAAAAAGAAGCTGAACGTTCAAATTCCGCAGGCTACGTAAATTCGATTAGCGATTTTTTTTCAACTTTTTTATGTTAGTATACTCATCTCGAACATAACAGTTTCATTTATGTACCACGTAAAAAATTGATCAAAGAATTTGCATGAAATTTTGTGAAAGAAATGGGATTGGGTGCTCAAAAGCACTTGAAATGTTGACAGTGGCATACGGTGATTGTACTCTCGAGTCGGAAAAATGTTTTTACCAGTGGTATAAGCTTTTCAGAGAAAGTTGATAAGATGTGAATGACGACGATTACTGGACATTCCAGCACATCAACAACCGATGAAAATGTTGAAAACTATTATGGAGAATCGTTGAATTTCTATAAGAGAAGTTGGTGAGGATATCAGCATATCGGTTGGCTCATGCCATGCATTTTTTTCGAAAATTTTGGGCATGGAGCGTGTGGCAAAAGTTCGTTTCCAAACTGCTGAATTTTGACCAAATAAACCGCCGCATTAGCATCGCCCAGGAATTGTTGAATAACGTCAACGGCAATTCAGATTTGCGTAAAAGGGTCATAAGTGATGACGAATCATATGTAGTATATGGTTATGGCACAGAAACCAAAGTCCAATCAACCCAATGGAAGAGCTCAGGAGAACCAAGACCAAATAAACTTGGCTAGTTCGATCAAATGTCAAGGTTTTGCTCAGTTTTCTTCGATTGCCGTCGCGTAGTTCATCAGTATTTCTTCCCACATGGTCGTACAGTCAATAAGGATTATTATCTTAAAATTATGCACCGCTTACGGGAAACAATACGAAGAAAACGCCCAGTATTGTGGAAAATCAATTCATGGCTTTTGCATCTTGGATGCACCTGCTCACTCGTCTGTGCTTGATCATGATTTTTTAGTCAAAATACAACACCGTATTTATACCACCGTATTCACCAGATTTAGCACCATGCGACTTTTTCCTGTATCCGAGTTCGAAGAGACCCATGCAAGAAAGGCGTTTTGCGACGAATGAGAAGACATAAACCAAATCGCCGATAAGGCTCAAGCACAAAGGAAAAAGTGCATGTCAGAACTGCTTCGAAGATTGAAAAAACCGCCGACACAAGTGTATTATGTCTCAGGAGGGCTACTACGAAGAGGAAAAAATAGGAATTAATGATAATAATAATAGTTACACAGCAGTTAAAAAATATTTACAGACATGTTTGCTGGCATGTTAGGCGTACAAATTTTCAAACCATTAGTTCACCCTTTCGTAACTGTGTCGTGAGTGTCATACTGACTTTCGCCCAAATAGAAAATTTGCCGTTGCTCTTGTTCATATTTAGTTATTTGTTCTAAGTATTTGTTACGTCCTAGTGTCTTTATCCAATTCTGAAGAGTTTTGTTACAGCAGCTCACGTTATGGCCGGAAGTATTCAATTTCTTTCTTATGATTTCAATTGAAAGAATCTCATTGCTTTTGTAACAGTCGCATTTTGTTTTTTAATGATTTTATTAGATGAACATCTAAAGGTTTTGGTAATCCCGCATCAAATCTCGTCTTGCGTTCATAAAGTTTGTTTTGACTATTTTACCTACTGTTGAGAAAGGAATTTTTGTCAAATCTGATGTTGCTTGTAATAGTTTTTTTCTCTCGAAACTAAACTTGATATGTAGATTATTATATACATTGAAACATACTCTCTGTGTTTCTATATTCAAATGCATCCGAATCTTATTCACTGGTATCTCTTTTTCGCATTGTTCACCAACGCCATTGGAATCACTACACAGGAAAAAGTCTGCGTTGTTACCACACTCGTTATTACTATTAGTACTTGTCCAAGGACGCCACATTTTAAACAAATATTAAAAAAATTTTAGTAATTACAACTTGTTCGATATCGAATTTCAACACTCAAATCGCGATCAGTTCCTGAACATAAAACTCGATTCAGTCCACGAGGACTGATTCGTGGCGGCATTATTTCTTTGTTTTTTTGGCCTTTGACTTCGCCGATAGCTTTAAGAATTATTATATCGGTTACTTCGACTATACCATAAGATTTGAAATGAATAAGCTTTAGGAAACGACGCTGAACTTTTGCAATGGGGAATGTTTCTCAATTTGGGTTATTACAGCAAATGCAAGTTTCAACAAAATAAAGTTGAGTTAAGTTCATGGGTTTTTCAAATTCACTTCGAAAAGTATTCAAATTGATGTTTCAAATGTTGGGTTTCAATTTTTAAAGAGATTTATTTCTAATTCACATACTGGCAACAGCAGCTATATCAAGTTGAAATAATTTATACGTACCTAGATAGTCTACTTTAAAAAAGATAAATTATCTTTATAAATCAACAATTAAGGCAAAATATAAATTATAATTCAATACCATCTCCACAAAACCACATAAACAACAGTTGTTTTGTTATTTATTTATATAGAGGAAGATAGGTTAGGTCATATATCACAGAATGTCTTGGAACTCGGAACATACGTAAAAAGAACAGCACGTCTCTGAAATATGTCATCTTTGTTTGTTTCAGACAGGTAACAGATTCATTGTCCTTTATTAGCTATAACCGATGTTGCCAAATAGTGAAATAGAAACAAATCAAATAGAAACAAATTGAGTATTTAAATAATTTTTTAAAGAAAAAGGTTGAGATGATAAGTTCAAAATGCATTGTTTTAGAGGTCTTTTATGAAAACTATTTGATTTTCGTCAGGAGAACATTCCCCATTAATATATTATAGCAAGCCATATTCTAATTTGGACCTTACGTATGCTAGATAAAGAGTAATTAGAGCAAATATACGTGAAAAAGATCTACATTTGCGAACTATAAAGCCATAAGCTCTCAATGCTTCACTTACTTGCTATATAATGTGGTTGGAAAAAGACAAATTTTGATCAAAATACACACCAAAATCTTCAATTGATAAAATTGTACTCAAAAATCAAATCGAACTTATTAACAATCCAGCTACCGACTGACCGAAGTTTAGCTTCTCTAAAAATTCAAAATACTTCAACATTTGCAACAAACCTGACTTGCCTTTATGGCCAAAGATATATGATTGGAATAATTTGAAAATGATCAATATACTCACTAGCTGGTGATCACAAAATATAAGTTAATCTCTACAAGCTAATTTTCAAAACGTTTAATTCAACTCATTTAGTTGCTCCACGAAATCTTTTTTCACTTTCATGCTCTGATTTTCCTAATGAAACAAAGCAGGATTTCTGTTAGTTCACGAACCAATATTTTTTACTTCAGGTCAATTCATTCAAGTTTGATGAATTCATCGACCGATAGTGTTTTTCCATCCTGTTTCACGCTCGATGACGTGATTTTTTAGGGTCACTAAGCAACATTCAATAAATATCGGTAACGTGACACCTCCTGATCGTTTTAAACTGGATCTAGTATAACGGAACACTGTCACGAAAATTATGGGTTAACACTATTTAGATTTACTTAACCAGATTGCTTTTGTCGAATTCTTTATTGTTTTCTTTCTTCAGCACGAATTGTGAGAGCAGTTTATACTAGAGTAACAATAAAACAGTTTGACATGATGGCCATTCCAAATTCCAAGGAAGAAATTGAATATATCAATAACAACTACAAATATTTGTAGATCATGCGCAGACGTTTCTTTTAGATACCTACTGAGAAAAAATATATCCGAAATAACTACTTTCAAATATGTGAAAATTGAATTTCACGGAAATTACTTTTTCCGTCCAGTTTGTATTCCAGATATGCAAACGAATACAATTATACAAGATATCATTCACAAGAAAGCTAGAAATGGAAGAGTATCATATAAAATTTCACTTGGAAAACTTTCAATCTCCAGCTGTAATACGAAGTTTCTGATGAGGTCACTTATCATCAACCCCTAATCATATACAAAGGCCGAAAACTGCAATATAAGTGATTTATGGAAAGCATTCAAGTAACACTCTGTTCATACTACTAAATTTCACCTACATAGTGCTTTAGGTATATAAATTATTGATTTGAATGTATGATTTAAATTTACCTGAGATTACGTATTAACCAATTAACAATTGTAATAAATTAAATAATAAGGAATTATTCAATTCTCATTGGTTATTCAGTAAATATTCCAAATTCGTGATTCTACTGACTTCCAAGCATTTCAAAACATTCAGTTTCAAACCTTCCGAATGTAACATGGAGATATGGAAGTGGTCATGAGCCAATGCCCGAAGACGATTGTAAATACACTAGTATTTCATTTCAGGTTATTTTCCTTAATATAATTGTTATTTTCAGTTATTTATTTTTAATTCTTCTTTTTCAGTTGTTTCGGGGATTTCAAATTATTTTATATACAGTGCTTTTCAGATAAAAGTATCCACCTTTAATAACTTTTGTAATACTGGTATTTAGGAAAAATCCAAAAACACGTCAATTTATGTT
>WOGN01006131.1:0-12650 GCA_015342105.1 Leptinotarsa texana
CTAATTTTTACCAATTTTCTATAACTTGTCACAAATGTATGTTCATAACGTGAATAAATAAAAATCTATCTATCTATCAATCTTCCAGCAGAAGACCGAACATAAGCCCATTATCACGTTGATTTTGGTTTGGGTCTTTGTGTGGTGGACTCTGCTGGTTATATTACCCCCTACAGAGAAGATGAATGTCGAGCTTACGACTCCAACTGACCTTCCTGTAAATTAAGATAAGGAGCGAGAGCTTTTCAACTCTCCTCCTGATTCAATAACTGAACCTAAAAAAAATTTGGTGGTGCAGCCAGGAAACGACTGAGTCGTCTCTTCAAGAGCGGGGTACTTTATGAAACCGCCTTGCACCAAATTCTTAAGCGGCGTAAGTTTGCGCTCAAATGATGATTTACCAAAACCAGAATCGAAAAAGCCCTGCACGGTTGAATCAAAAGCATTGTCAGGTGTAACTGACGTGCAAATCCCTCATATGAGAAGGTTATCGCGGGTGTCAAGGTAGGAATCTTGCATCATCAATGAGGCAGTTGGATAGTCAAGGTGCAATAGCAGAGCATATACTTTGTGTCCATACTCTCACCATCTGACCTGACAGACTACACACTATATAAACTAATCGGCTTCGTTAAGAAGCTAGGCTTATTTGGTCGAATGTGAATAGATGTGAGCCACAATAAACCCTTTCGGGTTGCTGTGGTGGGTCGAATGGATCCACTCACTTTGGACCTGACCTAACCTAATGTCTCTGTGGATTATTTATCAAGAGGAACCAATATCTAAAGCACTCGAACATTCTTAGATGAGTTTTTCATGATGACTCTTCATCAATTTATAGTGGCTCTGCTGATGAGCAGAGAAAGATGTGAAAAAAGTTATCACGGAGATAGCTGAAAGTTACAGGTATCTTCGAAACATAGTGGATAAGTTAATTGGGGAGAAAAAATTGAGTGTCTTTGTAAATTCTCATTCACGAATTCATATTTCTCCCATACATCTACGGATGAAAAGTGGCTGTCGAAACTGCTTATATAGTTTCACAAGTGTTGGGTTACCCGAAAGAAAATACGACAGAGAAGGAAAAGTATGCGATTTCCAAAATAATCTACAAAAATATGTTAGTGAAAATAAGCGAACTGTAATAGCTCGCTCCCTACCGTACTCAACATGCCAACTCAAACGTGATGTATTTGCATCAAAATAATCCATACAACAAATAGAAGTGTATTCAACAAACTCCTCTCTTAAAATATCTGTTTGCAAAGATTTGTTAACTTCATTCATGGTATCAGTTACTAAATATTTGTTTCGTGCATTTCAGATTGTGTACTACATAAGTATACTTATACTACTATACAATGCTTTTTGGGGACCTTTTCACTCTCCATACTTCCACAGATTCCAAACAACCGAAAATTTATTGAACTTTCACACTACTTACAGCCGGGTTCGCATTTCGTATATCTGGTGACGTCACCACCCTTGTCACTGAACCGTTTATTTAAGGCTTTTTTGTGAAGCATCGAAATTACTAAGAGGTTTTTTCCGCTACTATTCTTCAAATTATGTGCCAATTTCATTTCTGGAATAAGAAAAAAGTGGAAAGGGTCTCATTACCTCATTAAATTTCAGTGAAAATGTCTCAACCTATGTCTTGTAAAGTATATATTTCATTATCGTACTCCAGAAAATAACTTCATAAACAATCGAGTTACAATACTTGGTAACTTGCTGTAAGAAAGGCACAGATACCTAATGTGTTGTTTCTTTTACAGTTTCGATGTTGAAAATGGAGCAAGTCCTGGCAGAAGTCCTCTTGATGGGGCCGCCTCTCCATCAGCTGGGTTGGTTCTGCAGAATCTCCCACAAAGAAGAGAGAGTTTTTTGTACAGATCCGATAGCGACTTTGAGATGTCTCCGAAGTCCATGTCCAGGAATTCCTCCATAGCGAGTGAAAGGTAAGTCCAGACTTAATAAATATTCATGAATTCCACACTTAAAGTCATGGTTTGCATGAACATTGTGTGTCAAATTGTAAACTATTTCATATTAACGAACATACTCATATTTCCCTTCATAAACAAAAGTTATACCATATTGTCGACAAGGCAGATAAACTTTATATGAATAATTTGTGTTTTGAGCTCAATTTTGAAATGAATATTACACCTTAAACTTTTCTTTTTCAAAAGGATAGCAAGTCACTCTTTTAAGACTAATTAAAAACGCAAGAAAACCAAATAGAACTATTCAACTGGATAGCGAAAGGATTACTTTCGTTTTGTATTATGTTGTTGGGGAACGAAATGAACGAAATAAACAAATATCTATTGGTTTTTCGAAAAACTAACAAGTGAACAAAACTAGGTGAAACAGAACCAAGTGAAATTACAAAATGAAATATGTGTGACAAATAAGTTGATTCGAATTCAAATGCTCTTCTCTAAAAAACTTCCGGACTATAACAACAGCTTTCATAAATAATAATAATTTAGGCAGACCTCTGTTTAAAGCAAAACCCAAACAAGATACAATGAAAAAATCAGGTATATATAGAATAGGGGGTGGCGAATGCTCTGCAGTATATACATGCCAAACCGGTAGAAATTTTGACGTAAGGCTCTGTGAACACGTCTGTTTGGACAAAGAATCTACAATTCATGAACATCTTCGAGAATCGAAACACAAGAGAAATTAAGATAATCTCAAAATCCTGCACATATGTAATAAAGGAAAAAATAATTCGTTGGAAGCCATGGAAATCAACAAAACATTCAAAAACCTGAAATGTATTTCCCTACAGGAGCAACTCGATTTATCTAGGTCTCCACTCCTGAATTTATAAGTTTAACAACCCCTATAATTTTCAGTGTTGAATTTTAAAGTTGGCACCCTGGTTCAGTTAACTACCTGTCCTTGTGTCGTACCTAAACACTTCCCATACAACCCAATTTTCAAATTTTACATTTTAGTTTTATACTTGTTAATGGGGTTGAACCCGAAACCGGTCGTATAAATAAAATTAACTAGTGGTAATGATACAAAAGTGTTTTTATTCATTTCATTGGAGTGATCATGAATTACCACCAAATAAAAAGTCATCAGTCACACATAAAAAACATTACTTTCTTTATAGAGACAGAGAGTTGTGTCAAGAAACTCATGGTTGCAGAAAGTACAAAAAAAAAGGAGATTGCACTCGCTTAAAATAAAACTAACCACAAAAAAGCTTTGATTGGAAAATAGTATTCCAATTGAAAAATAAAATTCTTTCGTCGTGAATAATTACGCTGACAATTGCTAGATTGATAATTCTCAGCGAAATGGAAGTTGAAACCTGATTCTTAGCAAACATTGAACTTGGAAATTGCAGGAAATACTAATGTTACATTAATTTTATATACGATGAATGAATAAAATAGAATGTTGGAGTGATAATTTCCAATCACATCACTATAAGTATAATAATTTCCAAATCGGATTATTCGAATTATTGATTTGAAAATGAGAAATGCCTTCAAATTGAATGTAAACAACAATTCCCCATTCATAATGACAGTTTCAGTTATTTAGAAAATAATAAAAAAAATTGAGTCCATTCAAATGTTTTCCTAGTGTTGTATATGGTTGGACAAAAAACGTAATTCATATCGAATCAGTTTGTAACTCTAAGGTTTTAATGTTATTATAATCTTGATAATGATTGTCAGAGAGATCTCAAATACTTTTACAGATAATACATACTTGACTTTCGAATTAATCTTCAAAATGGAAGCCGAGATGATAGATTATTCTCAATTTATGTCAATAATACTCTTCTGCTGAAGATAATATTCTTTTCGAAATATATTGTTAAAAGTACAGTGAAGAATGAATAGATGAGTATCAAATCAATAAATATTTCTTACAAAACATTTTATTCAGTTATAAAGCCTTGTTTAATGACTAGTTTTTTGCATAATATGAATAGTGATGGTGGAGTGATGAAACAAGTGATTTTCAAGGAAGGTATACACCGAATATTTTGAAAAACTAAATTATCGAATTGTTGGGTCGAGATATTTTGCTATGATATATATTTATGATTGAATAGAACTGGCCGATACGTGATGAAAATCTATATAAAACATATTAATATAGTTTATTGTATTATTTTCACCATAAAGAGTTCAACAAAAGCTGCGACACGTGTTTCGCTATACAATAGCTTTCTCAAGCGTTAATAATAATTAACTAGTAAATAGCTATTTTGTACTGTAACCTATTACCTATTTGTTTACCTAATTTCTGATGAATGAATCTACCTTGAAAGGTCCCATGTAAATTCATCAACTATATGAATAAATTAAATTTCCTAACATACTGTGATTTTATTTTACTTTTCTAACCTGAAAATAAACAAATTTAATAATGGCAAATTATTCCGTTCAGTTTGATCGTTCATAAAATATAGACAGTTTTTAAATTTGTTGATTTTCATACTCTCCAACAGGTTAACTTTCAAACCATTATTCTGGAAATGGAGGGGATTGAATTCATGATTGAACTCATGTCCCTCTGTGGATAAAAGTGTGGGATATGTGGAGTTTATTTTTCCTATCTGGAAATTATTTCTGTGTTCCTTTATGCGGGCTTTGAACGCTCTTTCAGTGTGACCTATATAGAACATCTTTGTAAAACATCTTCACACCTTTGTAGTGCGGAAAATTTCAAATATTCGTAGTGGGTTGGCCTAAGTGTTTTAAGGTTCCATAACTTTTATCATCCTCTCTTCGAATTGGAGAAATTTCCTTCAAAGGTTGGTTAAATAACTCTTTTGATAATAAAGAATGTATTAGATTGCTATCGTAATCATTGTTGACAGCTGTTTGTTTAATCATGTTCCGTTCTTCATTGAAATTAGCATCTGAAAAGGGAACATTTATCAGTATGTGGATGATACTGATGAATGCTGCTACTTTGTACTGATATGGGTTGGTGGACGAATTATGAATGATAATATCAGTATGTGCTGGTTCACGATACGTTCAAAAATGATGTTAACTTTGACAATAACGAATGTTAACCACATACGAATATTATCATTTCCAATCCGTCCACCCACCCATATCAGCACAAAGTAGCAGCATTCAACAGTATGATCTACAGACTGATAAATGATTCTTTGTCAGATGCGAATTTCAATGAAAACTGAACAAAATAAAAGAAATAGCCGTCAAAAATGAAAACGATAGCAGTCTAATACATTCTCTATCATCAAAAAAGTTATTCAATCAAGCTTTGAAGGAAGTTTACCCAATTCTAAGAAAGGAGGATGGAAGTTATAGAACCCATTGCTTCCAAAACTAATAACAACTTAGGCATATACATTAAGAATAACAGAGATGAAAGTTTGGTTCCACGAAAATCCAAAGTGTGTAAATTATCATATGGGTCATGTCCGATGTTTTATGTAGGTCAAACTGGAAGAACATTCGAAGCCCGCATAAAGGAACACGGAAATAATTTCCAGAATGGAAAAAACCCACATACGCTACTCATTTGATCTCAGAGGGACATGAGTTCAATTATGAATTCAACCCCCTTCATTTCTGGAAAAAACTTTAGGAACTTAACGTGATTTGGGTATGGAAATGAACAAATTTAAAAACTCTCAATATCTTATAAGCGATCTAACTGAATTGAATAATTTGCCATTATTGAATCTGTTTATTCATATAGGTGATGAATTTATACCTGACCTTTTCAGTATACAAGTAGGTAATTTAGAGTATCAATTAAATGATATAGATATACAAACAAATTCTTTGTCTAATTTCCATTTACTTAATGTATTGATATTGATACGACCAAGGTTTCGGTTTTTACACCATTCTCAAGTATTCTAACACACCAGTGTTATGGTGTAGAAACCGAAATCTTGGTCGTATTATTATCAATACCTATATAAAGTGAGTGGAAATTAGACAAAGTATTTTATTTCTATATCAATATCATTTAATTAAAGATGAATTTCCACAAAATGAATAAGTCATCAATATCACTATTTTAGAGTATATAATAGTTTCAATTTAGAAGTAACTCAATATTTCACGATATAGAAAGCGATTGTATAGCGAAACACGTGTTGCAGTTTTTGTAAAACCTTTTATAGTGAAAATCATATAATTAACTGTATTAATAACTTTTTGTATAGTTATATCTTTCAGTAGATAGTCAATTCTTGATCATCCCGTCAGTATCAATTCGATAACCACTTTCACAGATCTTTGAAAGAATTGTTCAATGTAAATTTTCCATAAAACAAGAAAATTAAGAGAGAAGAAACAGCAAATTGAATTACTTGTATAATATAATGTTGTAGTAGACTTGGATTACATTACCTTCAAATAATTCTTCTGTTTTATAAAAATGACTTCTATGAAATAAAAAAAATGCATGTTGTTTTTTACTGGTGAGTCTTATAACACTGTATCATACTAGCTATTTACAAAACTTGAAGTAGTATCCGTTTAATATACATCTTGTACATCGTTCTTATATTACATTGGTAATATTCCTTTTTTGGTATTCCTCGTTGGGGGAATAATTAGGGTTATATAAGTGGTGCGTAATGATATTTTTATGACAAATAAAACCTTCTACAATGAAATAAACGGTGTTAGTAACTTCTTATCAGTTCCTCGTGTTTGTGAATGTAGACTTTCCAAATAAACGCACAATATAACAGTTGAGGAATTTTCAACGCCAACTATTCAAACTTTCGCAAATGACTTTCCTACTGCCTTACGACATCTAGTGAACAGAGCTCACATTTTCTACGTGAACTAAAAATGGAACTGCCACCTGTTGATTTTCAATTCATAAAAGTTGGTATCGATCTGAGAAGTCAATACTGTAATGCTTACCAGGGCTCATGCGTTGAAACTACGATAATCTGTTGGATATTCCATTTTATGTCAACAGAGGTCTGTAGAGATATCATCGATTAGAAAAATACGAGTCCATCTAGAAGCTAGTTTCTGAACTAAATCTGTATCGTAAAAGCAATTCAGATAAAAAGAGTATTCAGAAAGTTTAATGAATTATGAAAATAATTGATACGATGAAAAGAAAACACTGAATTTTGAACAATTACACCTTTTGTTGAATTCAACAAGCAATAATAAAATCTTGTATTCGCAAACTTGGACATGGAACTACCATAAACTTTCTTTCATCATATTCCAAAGCAGCCAAGAATTTTAAAATACACTGTATTTTAACTTTAGTTCCTTCAAAGGTTATTTACTCATGTTTGTATGTTAGATACATTTTTTTCTGGGAAATTTCAGAATGAATTTAGTTTATGACAAAAATGAATGCCACCGCTCATGAAACCCGATTTTTGTATTATCCAACCCGTAAGTACTTTTCCACTTGATTACAGAGATTTCAACAAGACAATTTTTCTTTTATTACGAAAAAAGGATGTAGCGTTTCACCATTTGGTGCTAAAACCATCAATATCACTTACTAAAATTTCATCAACTGCACCAGGAAAGTTATTTTGTAGAAATAATTGTACAATTAAAATCAGTTTCTACTTCACTTTAATCAATAATATTTTTCGTCAGTTTTCTGTACAGAAGACTAGTATTTTTTTTGCTGCAGTTTCCTGAACAGCTCTCTTTAGTTGTATTCAGAGGCATGTATTTTTTTTAAATAAAAGATCGATTGGAGTATAGCATATATCTACAATTTCTCCCAAATGCTTCAGTTTTATCATTATATTCATCAACTATGAAGTAGATGCCATATTAATCACGTAAATGTTTAAATGTTTTGTTGGTATATTAATTATTATATGTAAAATTTTTGAGAAAAACAATCCAAAACTGATTTTTAATGAGAATATCATACATTCTAATTGAGCATGAATTGAATAAAATTGACCATGGTACTTTGAACATTAAAATATCTTGATATTGTTACCGAGATGAAATATCATCTAGGTTTCATGATTGATAGTTCACTGACACTTAATAGTCATGCTAATAATATGAAAAACTTTGAAGAAGTAATTCTTTTTTTCAAAAGTGGCCACACATCAACTCAAAAATTACAATTTGCAGCTGTATAATTCAGCCACATTTTGACTTCTGCGCCACATTATTGTATCTTTTGAATAAAAATAAGTTATCAACTACAAACAGAGGTACCTATCCGTATATATCTAAGATGCAATCAGCTTTCCCTTATAAAGACTGTGCTCGATTTTCTTCACCGGTTATCAATCTCTAACAGATCTTATTATCTAAGTATGGTTTTATATTCAAAATAATAAAGGGTATTTAACCTAGCTATTCCAATTATTTAATTAAAGTTAACAACGAAGTCCACCAATATGATTCTCGAACCAATATGAGCTTCCATATATCCAGGACAAACTCTAGGTCAGCAATCAATGGTCTGTTTTTTTCAAAGGACTAGTGGAATTTTCCAGGCAGTTGTCTGATCCACTGAGATACAGAAGTATTAACAGTTTCAAATAAGCTTCATTGCAGCGTATCAAAGAAAATAATAAATTTTAATATACACATATGACTGCATCTGTATTTATACTTATTGTTTTTTTTTCATTCATTTATTAATTTATTTATTCATTTTTTGTGATATCCATATACTTCTCATTTTCAATTATTCAATTTTTATAAATAATTGATTTTTATCATTAATTTATTATAATCCACTTTTAACTTACTCTCACAGCATGTATTATATTTTTATTGAACGTTTGTGAATTAGAGTCACCTAAATAAATAAATATTACTTCTTCCACTACTAGCAATATAACTGCTCACTTGAAAAAGTTCAAGCTCACTCTTCTGGGGGTTGCCATTCACATGAGAGTGACAACTGATAAAAGAAAAAACAGATTATGAACAGATTTTTTGAACAGTGCTGTTTCTAAGGACTTCCGAGACTTCGTTGATTGGACTAGCAGTCTATCTCTCCAATTAGTTGCAGAATTCATCAATTTTTCGAACTCGAATATTTTAAGCAATTTATATTTTTTGCTAATGCTGCAGAGCTAGTGGGAGGGTTGAAGATAGATAGATCATCTATCTGAATATAATTCAAATTATTTCTCTAACATTCATTAGTTTTCAACATCAATTCTCCTTCATTAAAACATTTCTGAAATCCGCTATAAAATCCATATTAACAGTTATCACCTGTTATAGGTTCTTCACGGATATTCATGAACTTCCAGAATGTAGAAGATTCAGTTCAGCAGAGAATTACTTTTCTGGAATATACAAATATATTAGTTACAGGTTTCTGCACATCAGCACATCAATCTGTACAGACTTTATTGATCGTGGGATGGTCCACTACGCTCTCTATCGGCAGACTCATTCCCCAAACCCAGAAGTTCAGGAAAGCTCCCAAAGATGTCAACCATCTTGGTCCTGGAAATTCATGAATATTCAGTTATGTTATATAAATACGTTTTGCGAGGAAACATTGTCATTCGTGAACCACTCAAATCGTCTGCAACGGAATTTCAGAATTAACAAATACAGTAACTGTAATTTGACAAAATGGACAATGATATTTGAACATCGAGATAGGACTCTACGTATTAGTATGTGCATCAGTTGGCAATTGATTACAAGAAGATTGAGAAATATCATTTGAAATAAAACTTCAACTCCAATTCAAATAACTTCAGTTTTTATCGAATCTCATATCGGAATTAATTCAGGTGTACATATAGAATATACATGGTGTTACATCAAAATGGACGTGTGATAAAAAATTCCAATTCTTTTGGTTCAATTTTGATATGGAATTCATTTGCGAAACTTTATCCTTAGGTAGGTAGTAGCTAAGTATAGTATTATTTAGTACATGAAGGGTATGAATGATACAGCATTCCAAATTACTTCTATCCTTCTATTGTTTCTCTAATTTTCTACAAAATTGGTTCATCCGTTACAAATACTTGCTGTTCAACATTTAATTTTTGTGCGTCTGTGTTTTTCCTTGGCGAAAACCAAGGTGAAAACCAATCAACAACAATAGTATACCCAAATCATAAAATTACTGAATTTCTTAGGAATATCCGCGAATATTGCATTCATTAGTATTTTTCACCGGGTTTGAAGGCCGTCGTAATGTATAATTTCTTCCTAATGTTTCCTTAGCACGCATGGTTACCCTCTGCAGACGTGCTTCCATATCGGATTTGGAAAGCGGACTGTTGTGTTCCCTTTCGGAGGTTTGATTTCTTTGAGATGCATTGGAAAATAATGAATCCAAATATCAGGATCCAAATCCGATACCACGACTCTTGAGACCAGTGTTTCTAAAACCTCAGTGGGAAAGATCAAACAAAAGAGGAATTTGATCCCTACAGAATCAAAACCCATAGTATATTCTGTTTGCAGAAAAAAATAACTGTTTTTTCTGTCGTGAACCATATCTGACCGAAATAACCTCCTCGGGTACTACGATGGCTGCTGCCGACCTCCAGAATTTCCCTAAGGTCCTCAAGCCTGGAATAAGCACTCGAATATCAAAGTGAATTCCAAATTTATTCAAAATTTTGTCGAATTAACGTAATTACACATTACATTTATATTTTGAAGGATATAGTAGGAAAAGCTGGAGTGAAGACGCAGTAGGTGATGTTGATAAGGGGATAGGCGGGGCACTGCTGGGTTCTATATTGGGTTCAACTTCAATATTTCGCATTTCCAATTCAAATTATGGTAGATTTTTCGACTTTCCGCCTTAGCCGTCCATGATATTTTACATGTGGCGCTAGTTACTCATCCAGAAAGGATTCAGTGATCTTCCTCACTAAGCGCATGTTTTATTACTGACTAATCTGCTTATCCCAATTTGGAATTCCACTGATGGTACATTGTCCTACTACCCATGAATCTCTTCGTGATTCTTATATAAACTTTTCCACACCAGAATGTTATAGGAACAACAGCTGAGAGTGGGAGTCTGCAGATGCTGGGATATATCGCATATCAGGTTCGTGTGATAAAGTCCACATAGAAAGCATAAAGTGGTCGATAAGTTGGGTCAAAAGTGAGTGGGCCTATTCGACCCTTCACCGCAACCCGCAAAGGTTTATTGTGGCTCACACTTACCCAAACTCGATCAAATAAGCCCAGCTTCTTGAGGAAGTATATGCTCTGATATTCCATCATTTTCTAGACAGAGGCCATACACACTGTCATCCGACAGTCGGAGTCTCTGCATATGATGATTTAGAAGAACTGCAAGAAAGCCTGTGAGACATCGCCTTGGGATGTGCGATTCCCATCTCAGAGATTTTGAAATGTTTTTGTGTCAAAACCGTTTCTCTGATAAACAAACTTGACGTGTTTTTTTAGTGTTCTTTGTTTGGTATATGCCTTGCAACAAGGTTTTGACAGCTCACCTTGTATTATAATCGAAATGCTCCGGACGTTTCCTTGATCCTACCCTATCCATTATCCTTTTCGTTCTACTAGTACACATACCTGGAAGAGCCATATTTTGTCAATCTCCTTTCTGAATATTTTCTTCTCAATTGTAATCGAAGGACCCGCCAATACGAATCTTGATTTCTTTAATCTCATATTCCACAAATAATTCTGGTTCCTGATTGTCCTTGGCCTTTTTCGGAATATCCGACCCCTGTTTCAATATTCAGCATTTTCCGTTTCGTAATTCTCTCAGTTTTATATTTCCATTTCACACCGTATTTCATGTGTGCCGTTCCGGAGGATTTCAAACTTGAAATAAATCATTATAGGACTTGTTTGAATTGAGAACATTCTGAAATGAAAGTTCCATTCGAGTGGTGAGCAAGGGGTGGAATACATTTTAGGGAGGATTATTTTCTCGACGAGAAGAATACGTTATTGGAGGGAAAAGTTCAGCGCTACCTACATAAATCATGAGGTTTATTCGTGAAAATAAATTGGAGTAAAGTGTATAAGTCACATTGACTTTTTCAATTATATGAAAGATTTTTATGTGCGTTCCTTTCTGGGATATAAATGAATAGAAATTGAACTTGAGGTAAAATTTCACTTGCATGGAACACTGTGAACCTCAATGCCAATAAAGGTAAAATATAATATGCATTTTCCGAAAAGAATTATTATTAAATATTTTTTATGGATTGTCAACCAAAGCAACATTTCGAGCATCATAGTTTGGTACTATACAGATCTACCAAATGAGAAAATCCTTTTCGAAATTATATTCTTCTTATCCGAAGTATCTACAAAATACAGTAAATATATATATGTACATATAGGGATGAACAGTGAACAAATAAAATACATCTTACGAAGCAAAATGATTTGTGTGTGTAAGGAATGAGAACACTGAATCTGACATTGAATGATATACTTGTGTAATGAATCTGAGGCCGGCCCTGACAGTTGCTGCACGCGACGGCAATTTGAAGCTGCGGCCAGAGCGAATGGATGTAATGCAGGAGAAAAGGCGGTAGCATCAACATTGGCGTTGCGTGGAGAAGCAACGAATATTGTGCAAACCCTCACAGCTCAAGAACAGGAAGACTATGACCAACTCATAAAGCATCTTGAGCTGCGGTATGGACAGGCACACCTAGAGCACGTTTACCA
>WOGN01006132.1:0-12646 GCA_015342105.1 Leptinotarsa texana
CCTCATGAATTGAAATATTAGAGAAATTAATATGTGAATTTCATTTTGTCTCCGCAAAATTATCATCTAATCGATACAATACACACGTCATTTGGAATGAATGATATTTATCAAAGTGATGAAATACAATAGACTAAATAAATTTCTTTGAAGTAACAAATCTTTTTTATCCGTGCGGTCCAGAATTCTGTAAATTTTTTTTCAGTAACTAATAGGTTATTTTTTGACTATCAAGAAACTGTATTTGAATTTGATAGCAATAATAATATGTGATGGCAATAATATCATGTTTATACAAGAAACATAAATATCAGACTTGATCTTGAACTTGAAGATTATTGAACCGTGGAACGAGAAAACATCGCCATTGTTCTCCAACATACCCTCGTACTGATTCACCCTCTGCAAAAACATTGATTGGTCGAAATCAAGTATCGATTAAAACACTTCCGGTTCACTTTTCATTTGTCAGCTTCAGGCTTTTCCTCCTGGGTGTATATCCTGTTCGGTCACATGCTTTCCTCTCATGAAATATTCACATCCACGACGGCTGCCGGAGCGGAACTCAGGTGCACTTGTTCCGCTTTTACACCAGCCAAAAATTAAACCCAACGATATCAATATCTATAAAAGTAATTCCATCACTTTCGGTTTCTGTTGGCGAATTATTCATCATCTGAACTGCCATTTCGGCAAAACGGAGATTATGGATGGGTGTTTTGGTGCTGGATTTTTCTAATAATAATTGTGGCTTCACTGTAAAGGCTATAAGCAATTGAAAAAGGATATTCTGTAACGATGTTATTATCTTTTACAGGCATTTACTGTATAACACTACGAAAAACTTACTGTGCGAAACATGTGATATTTTTGGAAATACATTTTGTGAGGATCAAATCGTTACCAGAGAAGCTTGTGAAAATGAAAAGTTCACCACAATATACTAGGACTGGCTATTAAATAACGAGACTGGGTACGAACAAGGGTTTCATAATAGAGATTATTTTACATTCGGATGCTCTACTTCAATATACTCCTCCCTCCTCGCCACACACCTTTCCATACGTTTTTTCCATTGATCAAAGCAGTGCTGAAAGTCTTCTTTGGCTAGGGCCTTTAAGAGCTCTGCCTTTACTGCTTCACCGCTTTCATCGACTCAAATTGGGTCTTTCAAAGCAGATTTTATCTCTGACAACAAAAAAAAGTCTCACGGTGCCAAATCAGGCGATTAGGGCGCGTGTTCGAGCACTGGAGTGCGTTTATCAGGCAAATACCGCTTCACAGATAGCGTGTTATGGGCAGGAGCGTTGTCCTGGTGCAAAATCCAGGAGTTGGTCTTCCACAACTCGGGCCGTTTCTTACGAACTCGTTTTCGCAGTGTTGCCAAAACTGACAAATAGTAAGTCTGGTTGACAGTCTGACCCTCTGGAAACCATTCAGTCATCGCGATACCGTTAATGTCGAAAAATATGATCAACCTTGCTTTGAATTCTGATTTTTGATTCTGGGTGATTCAGGCATCTTTCAATGCATCGATTGCCGCTTTGCTTCGAAATCGTATTGAAAATTACACGTTTCGTCGCAAGTAATGATGTTTTTATCCGGGGTCTTTTTCTAACCTTTCAAGGAAATCTGAGCAAACCTGTTGATGCAAGGGATTTTGGTCAGGAGTCAAGTTTTTTGGTAGCAACTTTGCAAAGACGTTTGTGGGGTGTAATTTCTGGGGTAAAATGTTTCTAATCATTTCTTTATCAGCGATCACAGACTCGGCAATCATCCGGTGCACATTCGACAATCTGCACGCACAATTTGGTTGATTTTGGTCACTGTTTCCGCAGTTGAAACAATGACAGGGCGTCTGGCCGCTGGTTATCTTCAGTGCTCTCTCGGTCCCCGTAGGCCTCTTGCAACAAGTTATAACACTCAGTAGGAGTTTTTTTCAATTTAACGAGAAATTTTGAGATGGATACGTTACTTCTTTTTTTCGTCATACATGGTTTTCAGTACGAGAACAAAACACGTTCGTTTCAAACCACGACTGCACTAATTGTATAAGAGTGAGAAAACCGTGTTTTGAGACATGAATAGAAAATATTTCCAGATACGCATCGCACTACTCGTTTTTTCCCCACCCCTCTAGGGCGCCTCCTGGCCCGCAGTCTCGTTATTTAATAGTCGAACCACGTATACCTTAAAAATCTGTTCAAAATCTGTTTAGCGTTATTCAGCTATGTAATATTTCCAATATAAGGGTTATGCAAAACCACGAATCATCGTATCAGTTAGTGTGAATTATCATCTTCTGAAGCATTAACTGCTTGAGGAAGCTATTGTATAGCGGAACACGTGTCGCGGTTTTTGTGAAACTCTTTTATAATGAAATCATACAATAAACTGTATTGATTAGTATTTTTAATATGGATTTTCATCAACTATCGGCCAGTTCTAGGCCAGTTGTGAATAATTATTGTCACTCCAGATTTTTATTATAATACTAAGATTGATTTTGAGTGTTTTCGGCAATTGGAAAAGTATTCCAGAAGAAATTTTTTCTCTTTGAAAGTAATTTTTTATGAAGGAGTCAATAATTTACTGACTTTTTTAACCTTCCACAATTCGAAAAATGAAGACAGCAGAATCAGCAAAGCTATTTGTTGAAGTGTGATAAAAAACAAACTGAAAAATTCATGCACTTCGATAATGCTGTGTGTAATATAATTGATTTAATTAGTCAGTATTAACAATTTTGCTTACAATTCAAATAAATAATGGGAAAAGAAAACTTATATACTTTGCTTTCTTGAAGATGAAGAGTAATCCTTTTCCATTCTTGGAACCTGAAAAACCATTTGTGGAAAACGCCTCGATCTTAATTGTGTATTCTGTATATATATATAATTTAGAACTAACAGAGTTACTGTAAAATCAGTTAGTGTGAATTATAGCAAACCAGAGATTATGTTTTTTTTTAAATTTATTTATCCCCTTTTTTGGCATCAAACCAGAAAGATAATAGATGGATTGCGTTCATTGTCATTTCGCAAATATCTGAATTTCTCCAAAATTAATTTCAAATTGATTTCAAGGTTTATCAGCAATTGAAGAAAAGTATTTCAGAACAAATTATTGTTCTGCTGTGAACCAAAAAGCATATTTTATTTTCTAACAGAAAACTGTTCGATTCGAATCTATACAAGGTCAAGTAAAATCTTGCAAATAATTATAGACTAGTAGCTTTATTATTACTAATAACTAAAATTTCTGTCCGTTCATGAATTACTAGCTGACTTGTCCAAATTCGTACCGCTATAAAACTGAAGAGAGCTGTGAAGGTAGTACCCGAGTTATTTTAACTTTTTTATATTGTGAAACACGAAGTTGCGTCATACTAACAGTTACACTGTTGCAAGGTCCTTTTCATGCTCATCAGTAGATTTTATGCCAGGAAAAGAGTATATTGATGCAAAAACAGTACAAAATATTTTTCATATTCAATAGACAATACTACATGCAAGGTGATTTCCACTTTATACATTCATTCAATGATTATCACACAAACTAAATTTCAACTTTCAAACAGTATAACAATGAGAAGCTCGAGAGTCAAAACAGAAGATATACTGCAAAAACGATATACCAGACAACACTGAATACAAAGCTCCTCATGAGCAATTTCTTCTTCATCTGCTATGGATTGACTCGCAATATCCCGCGTTCTAATTGAAGTACGGATTCGTTTTGAAAAATTAGTTCTCGATATAGGTATTGTAATGGATATCGCTGACCTTGCTTTTATTATGATAATAATAATTTATGTGCACAATCACAAATATTATCATATGTCAAATTCTCAATTGTTTTGGTGCGCACTATGACAACTGTCATAACGGCAATTGATTGTGTGCGCACTATGACAACTGTCATTAATGTTTCAAATGTTTTAATAGTTTTTCTGTTATTCTAGCCGAAGACAAAATCAACAAATTAAAAAATAATGAAAATAAATTGATGAATGTAGCCGTTAGTAGGTACGTGGTAGGAGATTATCATGAAAAATGAGAAATAAAACTTTCTATGTTTTTTATCACTTTTACTATCACTAAAGCTACGGCAGTTTCGTTCTATAAGGACATATACAAACGAATACACTTAAGCATTATCAATTAATTTTTAGTCCGCCCTTGAGGATGACAGTGTGGAATTTTACCTCTTTCATATACTATATTATGTAGCATTCCTGATAATGAAATCCGATTCAATTTCATAAAGGGTGTTTGGAAAACAAACATATGAAAAAACTGATTTTTCTATAATTTTAAATGTTCATATAAAAGTAGTTGTTTCTGAAAAATTTTTTCTTTCGTGTAATTCAATATTTATAACTGTTTCAGTTTGTGTCTAAAAGTTAGTCATTTGCATGATCTACACATCGTTGTATAGAGTTGATGTTTTTTAAATTGTTTAATTTTTTCTTTTCTTTTGAAGATTCCCATATTTTTTGTATAAAGATGCAGAAATAGAAAGCCACAAACTTTCTTTCCCAAAATTTAGTATTTCCTAAACATATACACTTTTCAATTCGAATAAATACAATTTCTTATGTGTGTGAATTTCAATAGTTCGGACTTCCATTGTCACCCGAAGACGATTATGGATACTAACAATCGAAACGTCGTGAAGTAACTTGGCTTGTAATGCCTTAATTATTTAAAAAAAATTATTCTTTTTATTTATTGTTTCGTTGTTAAATGTTTTACTGGTATTTTATTTAACTGTATTTTCATTTCAGGGTTTTTTTACTCAATATTATTGTTATTTTCAGCTATTCTTTTCAATTTTTTCATTTGTATTGGTTCTTCCAGGAATTTCGAATAATTTTATATAATATTAGACAAAGGAAGTTTAAACTAAAGAAAAATATTTTGTGTGTATTTGGATACGGTTCAACAAACAAACAAAAATTTTCTAATTTTTTATAGATTTGAATCACAGGCCCAAATAAAGCTAAAGGATAACCTTAGTAATGAGAAAACTACTCCAAATCGTGATAGGTATCTCAATAATATCAATAATAGATTGAATTTTGTATTATAATGTGCTTGTAATCTGATGATTTTCAAAATATCTGATACTTCTAAGAAATATTAGAATATAAGTTATAATTCTCAAAAATTACTCTTCTAGTAAAAGTACATCGAGCAATATAGTATGTATTTAATTGGTTGACGACTGAAAATGAATCCACCTCTTTCCAAAGCTATTACAATCGAAGATCAGATAGGGTCGTCGGGTGCCACCAAGTGATTAGACAGAGTGTTCGTAGCAGTTGTGCTCGCCGGCAATTGCAATAAAATAAATGTCTATCTCATGGTGGAGACTCCTGCATTGTCCATTACTATTCACTTCAAATCACATTATCGTTTTCTGTCCCCGGCTAACTGTGCATTATTGAGATGTTTCGGATGCGACCAAAAACGAACACACTTCATTTATTTTCTGTTTTCCTGGCCCTGCTTCCACTCTCGCTACATATGGTCGGTCATTAAGAAATTGAAATCGGATGATTCAATTATTATTATAGTTTCAAGGCTCTTGATTCCAATTGAATTTATGTACTTCGGGTCCTTTTATACTTTATTACCGTGGTTACGGGCTGTTTTGGAAACACTTTTGTAGTGGAATGAATAAATGAATAATGATAATAAACAAGAAAGATCTGACAGATAAGAATATGTATTTGCTATATTTGCTATTGAATGATTCTTATAAAATTACCAGCTGACCCGGCAAATGTTGTTTTATCATATAAATTATTTCTATCAGAACGCAAATAATATCAATCCCTCAATACTATAGTGTGTACAATATTTTTCATTAGTCCATGTTCAGCTAACACAAACAAACTGGATGGTTTGCCCTCTGAAAAGCATGCCATGTATAATTGTCGGTGTGTTCTCAAATCCAAGCCATATACGGCTAACTTATTGATAGTCATTGCAGATGCTGATCTAATTGGAAATTGGACACATTTGAAATGAATTGGCATGTCTCTAGGTATAATAGGGATTCGTTGTATGAATATATTTACACCTTGGAACTTGCCATTCGAAATGCCGGCTTCGACAACGTTTTTGCATTAACTTTCGGTTGTAAATTATGCTGTGTTATGCGTGGCAAATCCAAATAGTTCAAAAACTCCGTTGGATAATTCACACCTTGTTCGTGTCATCTTCGTTTTCATCAGGTTGGAGCCTAGATCTCTTACCCTTGTAGCTGAGTTTTTGTCAGAGAGACAACTGGGTTCATGACTAAGGACATGTAGGCGGTAGGAAAGTCCTCAGACATCAGTACCGCCCTTCACGGTGTACCCCTACCTGGCTGGGGTGGGATGGATGAAAAAAGTTGGTCATATTTTCAACGGAGCACATAGGGGCCTCATTTGACAGAGTGTCGGGACCTTCTATATCGGGAGGGGTCGTCTACAGCATAATCTGTAGTTTTCCTAACTAACGGATTTTCGTGAGTTTCCGCGCTATCGAAAACTCGCCGATTCTTCCACTGAATGGACTGCTGAATGGAAGGAAGCTGCATATCTCTGCGGATGGCTTCATTCCGCACGAACCATGGAACATTCAAAATCATCGGTATCAACTCATTTTGAAATCTCTCCAAGATGAAATGTTAGACGGAGCCGCTTGTCCCCAGACGCCTGAAGCATACATGATAATAGGACTGAACATCGTGCTGTAAATGGTAATTTTGTTTTTAAGACTCATTTTTGATTTCCTGTTGATCAGAGGGTACAGACTAGCTATCTGACCCTCGATCCTTGTTTTAATGCACATAATTTGTGGGTTCCAGGTGAGCCTACAGTCTATTAGAAGACCGACGTACTTTACCCGCGCTTGCCAGTCGATCTCCCTTCCAGAGATTCTCACTTTTCTGGCCGGAGAAGGTAGCAATCTTCCCATGGTTATTGCCTGAGTCTTGTCCGGGTTCACTCGGATCTTTCATTTCAGTCCAGTCATTTTAGATCGATTCAGGCTCGTATTTCGGAAAGTTGACATACCCAGCTGTAAATTTGGATAAACTTTGAATTTTGGCATCATAAAAGTATTCTCAAAATTCACATATGATTCGATGGCCGCAACTTCAAAAATTAGGGGTCAAAAGTCAAAAAACCGACTTTTTGCAAGTTTTTTGCCAATATCTTGTTTCCAATGTATGCTGATTGTATTTATTATCAATATTGTGGAAAATTAAATTCTCTTCAACTTTTGTTTAAAACATTTTTTCATACGTTCAATCGTTTTTGAGATAGAGGGCAGCGCGAGCGCAGATTAAATATTATTTGAAATTAGCTGGTTGTTCCGATCGAAATCAGCTAATTTAAGGTCTATAAATTATTACTTTATGAAAAAATATAAATAATTTTTATTTTTCATCAACAAATACATTATTTTTGAATATTTTTTTTCAATTATTAATTATTTATTTTCAATTAAGTATCAATTTATTTAATAGCACTTACCTACCCGTGTAGTTATAAATTTGTATAGGAAAAAATATATATTACATTATAATATAAATCTAATCTATAGTAATTATTCTTTAATAAATAAAAATGTATAGAAAAGAAATAAAATTTTAAATAATATTTTTATTGAAAAAATCTCATTTGATAGATTTGTGAATATCAAAATTAATAAAGCGGATTGAATAATTAAAAGAATAATGAATTTTCATTTCAATTTTCTTCTTCTTTTTCATTGTCGTTGTCTTCTAGCAGCTGTGAAAAGTCAAATGCGTTATCATCTTCATTGTCACCTTCACCCAGATTCGTTTCCAATTCACAAACATTTTTCGTAATTTTTTGCCTAAATCATGTCTCAGCCACCATATTCATCAGATTTGAGCTCCTGCGATTTTTTCTTGTTTCCAAGGATGAAGAGACCCGTGAAAGGGCGACGTTTTGCGACAATTGGGGAGATAAAACCTAGTCTCTGGGAGAGCTCAAAGACATCCAAATAAGTTCATATCAGAACTGCTTCAAAGATTAGAAAACGCGCTGACAGAAGCGTATTATATCTGAGGGGGTCTATTTTGAAGAAGACAAAATAAATAAACATTTTATGAAAATGAAAATTCTTTCCTTCAACAAAATTTTTATGTGTGTCCAGGGCAAATATAATGATGTAGTTAGTAGATGCATAAACAGGGTGCGTCGGGAAAGAATGATTGAACATAAATCCACTTAAATCGACCACATTAGCAGTCCCCAAGAGGACCAAAATAGAGGAATTTTCATCCCTTAAAGTTTGTGTTGGAGACGTATAACTATAAAGTTTTACTCTTTGGGAGGGGTACTAGATTCTATACTGATCTGGAATATCATTTAGATAGGACAAAAACAAAGGTGTGAAAGTAGTTGGAAAATGAAAATAATCAATTTCAAAAATTGTGAAGGTTTTCATTATAAAACTTGAAAACACAGATCTGATAAATTTGAAGTTATTTCAGGATTTTCTTCAAATCCAAATATTTCAGAGAAGATTTTAAAATTTTTCCACCATTCCGCTACTCGCAATAGTTTATTCAAAATTACCATCGGAATAATTCATTACTGAGTGAATTTTCATCTTGTAACATAGATTTGATGTTTTGGAATATTTTTGGAACTGGAACAAAAGTAATTATATTTGTGGAAAGGATTAGGGAGTGAGGGAAGGGACTGACTTTTGAACTGGATTTTTATTTTCCCCATCATGAATATTCCGCCTAAGCCTACTTACCAAATAACTTGCTAATTTCCCAACCGCCGTGATTCAACTATTTGCCTATGCAAATGTTCTCAAACAAAGTGGCGTTACTCCACACACACGATTCTCCCATAGAACCGCTTTCGACGTCGAGAGTTGCGATGAAAAAGATAAAATTTCCGTGTACGCCTCATAAAACTCCCTTTTATGACGGGAGTTCTCGTCACTATTTCATCCGCATTATCCACAACCGTTTCGTGGTCGTAGGCCCATATGTGCTTGCTAATTCTGATGAATGCTTCACATTCCTTCGCTGCTTGCACACTTCATTTTCATCAGGAGGCTGCTGTGTAGAAGAAATCGTCACGAAACAAATAGTCTCCCAAATTTTACACTTGGTGGTAGAATCGTTATCGTTTGGAGGTCGACTTGATTTCATCTCATTTTTGTATATGACTCATTGAATGGTTTTATATAGGTTGTTTGTTTGGGTCAAATTCAGTAATTGAAGTTTGACCCCCTTCCTTTTGACAGATTGATCTGATATTTGGTGTACACATTTAATTTTCATGACAATACAATTAAATCAATTTTGTATCATTGTAAATCTAAAATGTTCGCACCTACAATATGACGGATTATATATTTTTTTCGTGACTACCTCAATTTGGGTATCAAATTACAGAATATGACTAGTAGAATAGTAGTACCCTTTGAAGAAGATGCAAATTCATGATGGCCTCAGCTAAAAAATGGCGGGTTACATATATTTTTCACAGCTACCTCAATATAGGTATCAAATGACAGGGCTCGACTAGTACTATAGTAGTACACTATTAAAAAGATGCAAATCCAATATAATTATAAACAAAGAACTTTGCCAACTTAGAATTGGGATACAGCCGTAAATCTCCCACCCAAGTCAAGATTTTGTATCGTGTCGGGTGTGTGGCGTTAGGGTGGCTAAAAATGATACGTCGTTAGCGACACATCATTCAGGTTGAGGTAAAAGGTTAAAACGTGCCAAGAACTGTGTGGCATTAATGTGTATAAAAATCAGAAACTGAAAAATTTAAAATTAAATAAGAAAACACAAATTCATGTTGAACAGTTTTATTGAAGAATGTACTAAGACAATAATTTGGAAGATCCTAGGTAATAGTCATCGCAAGTTTTACAAGTTTTACAAGTCTGAAATGCACTAGAAAATTTCAACCAGTTGAATCGAACATAAATTAGTCCTCCTATTTATGTAAATTCTAAAAGTTGGATTCTGAAACAAAATTTTTTGAGTTAATACTATCGTTTTCTTTTTCTGGAAATAATGTTGAGATATACAAGCTCAATCCACCAAAATGCGTGGAATACCATGAATCATAAAATTAAACTGATTGAACTTGCAGAACCCTTTATTTCAACAAAATGAGAATTTTTGGATTGTATTAGTTATTGAAAATATCATGAAAAGCTTAAATCAAGAGATGGAAATTACGTTGTCATATGACGCAAATTTCCTAAGCTTTACCTTACAAGGCAAAAAGACACATAAAAAACTATAGCTATTTTACATTTATTGCTTTATTAGGTATATGAAATTGTTAATAGATCAGAATCTAAAAGTGATGAGTTCGGGTTGTAGTAGTTGAATTAAACCTTTACTAAGGTAGCTAGCTTGATTGTATCTCGAATAAATTTGCAATAAATGCAACATGCATCTGATGTGCTGAATGCAAGTTTACATGCGGAAGGTTGGTATTTCTAATTTTTGCGATAATAATTTCAATTTGTCAATATTGCATTCATTTCCGATTCAGTTTTTCAACAATAATAACAGAAAGTAAAAGTGTCACATTCGTTTCGGATATCTCAATCACAGCTAAAAACCAGAATTCCTTCGGTATAATGATAAACTATTAGGAACCGTAAAATGTAATAATTGTAGTCGGCCAAACGAGACGATATGTGGTTTGAAAAATATATAATTCAAATTGTTAGAACACTGTGAAGTCAATCACTGGTGTGTTTAGTATTTGAAATCAAACATTTATAGTGACAGGTTAATATTTTTTAACAATTATTTAGAAAGCAATTTTCTTTCAGAGACATCAGGTTGAATTGGTGAAAATCAAGTACTCAGATCTCTTGAAATCATTTCAATACTTTTTTTGTGAATAAAATTCTGACACTTTACCAGATTCAGCAGCATACCAATTAGTGTATTCTCGAAAATATTCCATTCACAAAATCCCAGTTGATAGTTTCACAATTCTGTCGCTACACCTGGTTTGTGAAAAACATGTATCGATTTGAGAAATATGATTGTTTGATTAGTTTCTGATCTTTTGACAAAATGTGTACTAGTATATCTCTTTCACTTTAATTTATTCTGAAATAACAGACATATATGAAACGAAATTTGTTCCACATCCCAAATTTGGAATAAAAATTGCGACACACGTAATTCACTTGTGACGTGGAAAATGTCATTTATGAAATTGCGGTTGAATTCATAATTCATACCCCTTCAAATATCAAAGTAAATGTCAGAGACAAAAGCCCGAACATGTAATTTGGAAACGGGATTATTCATTATTTATTCAATTATGGGTTTAAAGTGACAGCTTTGAATTATTTTTGAATGGCGCCTTTTTATTTGTTACAGCATTGTTTAATCAATTAATAATGGATTTCTTTCACCTTTGTTTTGACAGGATTTTCAAAATAAAAGGAAGAGGACACTATTTATTGAGCTAATTTTGTTGTAAACTTTTACAGACTCACCCACAATTGTCTTGATAAGACGATATATTTATAACCTACAATTCGTCTCTTATTCGACAGGGTGTTGAATAAATTTATAAGCTCTATTGCAAGGGTGATCTAATAAGCTTGTACACTCAAATGGACACTAAAAGATACAAAGAACAAGTGTTAACATAAGCCGGAACAGTAAATTAAATTCACTTTATCACCAACACATGTTACAAAACATGACATGCAGGTTCTCATTATTTCCTGATCAAATAGGGGAGAATTATAATGTCAGAGTCCCTTTTTTATTCAGGAGCTATACAGGGCCCGGTATTCCCGGCACATTGTCGTTCAAGGAATGGCAAGAAAAATTGGGGTTATGATTTTTGGTGCCTATATCACTGAACCGAGTATTGAAACCGCACGAATCGAATGAAAAGATTACAAAACACAGGAATATAATGTATGAACGACAGGAACATGAAGAATCAAACATATTTATTTGCTACTGTAAAAGACATTCATCAGTGATATACCACGCACCAGTGTTGATGTCCGTCGCAGTAGAAGACGAAATGTTCGGTTCTCTTTCACAAGAATACAGTCCACCAATTTTGACCATTCTAAGAATATAATATAATTTCGTGATTATATACTGTTTGTAACAGGTAAAAGGTAAGGTAAGGAAATTAAAGGTAACCTAACTATAACTTAACTCAATCAACACTAGAAGCACGAATGAAATAAAAAAATACAAATCATCTGTCAACAAAATTGCGCGGGTCTGCAATTTCGTGCATGGATTTCAGTTTTTATGTTTCCCCATATTCTGCTAACAGGAAGATGCTCTCATGGATTTTCGCTGTTTGAAAATCGTTTTTCAAACTAAAAATACAGCTACATCATTTTTTGAATTGGCGTATCTTTTTTATTAGTGAACCAATTGATATAAAATAAAACAGTGAATGTTTGTTTGAAATGAGAAGATTGCCACTGCGTTTTACTGAAAACCGCACCTAAATCTACTGCCTTTTTGAGCCAAAATCGTACATACAAACAAAAACTGAAAATTGGTAAAGTTGTACCAGTTCATAAGAAATCTGACGCTCATCTTTTAGAAAATTACAGGCCTATCA
>WOGN01006133.1:0-12646 GCA_015342105.1 Leptinotarsa texana
CCAAATATTCAATTACGCCTAATGCAACCTAGCCGGTAATTGAAAAAGATAGTACATAGTACCACTACTCGCCACTAGTGTCACAATACACAATAATAATTGAAATGCAAAAGAAGCGTAAGTTTGCTTAGGTCACGCACTTTGCGACTATCCAAGTCTAGAAATATAGTTAAGGGCAAAAATTTTCACTTAGAACAAACTGAAAAAATCATTATGGCCCGAAGGCTCCAAAGTTTGGAAACCCCTGGTCTAGATTGTTAGCAGATAAAGGTAGCGAGAATGCTCTGTGTAACATTGAATTGTGGGCTGCTAATTTTTGACTATCGGGATGAAAATAATCATTTAGGATTGTAATGTATGTATGTCTCGGTTTTCTAAGTATATTGAACTCAAATTTGTTTTGATTATGTGTAAGAGCCAAGTCAAAGAAATCAATATGTTTCTCTATCTCTGTGTCGAGTGTGAACTATATGTTTCTATTGGGATTATTTATGAATGTCATGAATTGGTTCATCTGTTGTGTAGTATCTTCTGTTTTCAGACGTTCTCCAAGATACCGTACAACGAATGAAACCTCTCATTTCAAATATAGTAGATTAAGTCATAGTAGACCATATCACTTATTTCAAATTTTCTACAGCTCTCGATATATGCCTAAATCAGAGTTACGGTTCAATAACAAATTTTATGAACAGGTTTCAATGAGCTCACCTCTTAGTCCACTTTCAGCAGAATATTTATTAACAGCTTGGAGATCACTATAGTAAATGCCGACCTGGATAAAAAACATATTCATTTTTGGTACAGATATGTAGACGGTATTGTCGCTTGTTTCAGATGTACTACACGACAGCTGAACCAATTTATTATATTCATGTATAATCTCAACAGAAACATACAGTTTATCCGAAACAGATATGGAAAAATAGATTAATACCTTCGACCTGACTTACAAATGATCATAATAAATTTGTGCTCAATGCATTCAGAAAACCGAGCTATACAGACATAACAATCCCAAGTGATTCTTTTTATTCCGACAGATATAAATTAGTAACTTAAAATTAAGTGTTGCACAGGGAAATTAAAATAATCATACAGATAGATAGGACATAATAATGGTTTCAACGCAGACACAATTCAGAAGTAAGTGGGAAAACTGTGCCTCAAATTTATGTACAGTTCAATATACCCCCAGATCAAGCAATCAGAAATAAAAAAAAAAATGAAACTCTAACATATTTTCGTAAACACAGAGACAATTGCTGGTTTTTTCAGAAAAAACAATTTGAGAGTAGCATTGAGACCGCATGCCAGGTTATCTAATTTCCTTTTCAATGCCAAAGATGAGATGTACAATATGGAGTTTTGAAACCATATCTTGGAATGCAACCACAAGTTCCCGAATCTAAATGATATGGAAACTTTGCACTATGCAGGCAAGTGTTGGAAACTCTATTTTTTGGAATCTTTGGAAATCTATGACCAAAAGCATTGCGGAAGAACCTGCTAAATGATCAAATCGATCTAGTTCACTCACCGGTTTTCAAATTAGCGTACTCTCATTGTCACGGGTGAACAAAATTTAGATATTCAATTGATTTAAGTACCTCTGATATTACCTATAATGTTGTTTAGATACATATATAAGGGCTGACTTATTTTCAGTTCATTACATTAATTTAAAAATGTCCTTATAGTAATCACACGTTGAAAGATTAAACCTCGTTAGTCCTTTTCTTCAACAGATGATAGGATGGAAATGCAGTGGCGTTAGTTATGAATAAAAGTGGTTGAAAAACATAGAAAGTATTATTTCTCATATTTCATGAAAAGTTTCTTATTCAGCAACACCATGAGAGTACACAACATGATTAAACCACGAGTTTGTAAAACTATCGCTACACGCGATCAAATGAACGCTGGGTAAAACTCCAAAAGTTTAGATTGGTTTGGAAACCCATGAGGAAAAAATATTTCATGAAATTTTTCGAGCACATAAAAGAGTTTGGAATATTTATCAAACTTCTTTGCGAATCTCTTCTCTAATAGAATACGTAATCGGCAAACTCTCCTAGGACTTGAAGTGAAGAATCAAACGATTCCTAGCATGGCTAACGAAAAGAGAGTTTTGGGATTATATGAAAAAGTAAAAATATAGGTCATTGACTACGAACATGTTCGTATAAGGAAAATTTTCAGTCAATGGACCATTGAAGTTGCATACTATGTTATGAAAATTTGTGTAATAGAATTATTATTGGCTTTCATAACCTTGTGATGAAAATAAGCGGTATTGCAGGAATATACAACTTGGGATGTTTGAAATTATGGTTATCGCATTTTACTAGCTGTGGGGAAAACTAAAGATTTCTACGAATTGTTAAAGTTTCATTTCTAAATTATAGCTGAGGATTGTCGATTCAACAATCATTCATGAGAAAAAAGTTTTTATTGAAGTTAGTTCTGACTCCTAATTATAGTCAAGTCCTCAACAGAAAGGTCCGATAATATACCAAATATGTACCTAAATACACAACTGTCGACTCTGGAGAATGGTTTAATTCTTGAAGACTGATTATATTATTAAACTGCATACGGGAGGTTCAAGATACTATAGCCAACATATTTGCATAGAAAAAATGTCGCATAGAGAATAATATGACTTATGGAAATTATATTTCCTTGAAACAGTGAATGTGATGAGAAAATCGTCATTATTGAGCAGGTCAGAAATGTACAGATGTCTGAAATTAAATAGTGAATTAGCTACATATGTTCTTATTTGTATAGAACTATCAGGTTCTGAAATTATTCTCTTTCATAATGAGTTGTATATCATTTGGCATAATCTGAGGGTTTGCAGTTATTTTAATTTATATATTGATTTGTTAATTTACACGGAGTACAGCGTGATGCCTGTCGGTTACCTGTGTGTTGGGAAATAATTGGATTCATATTCTGAAAATTGGCGAACAAAGGTTTTCAAATATGCTTTATTGAATGGAAATGATGTAGATCTGAGAATACATACGATAGAATATCGCCTGATCTTTGTTTCCGAAATTCATATTGATGATCGTCCAAGATGTTGAATCTTTTCAAATATTTAAAGATTCGGTGGTTTACGGCTTTCTCCATGATTCTTGATATCATTGATAGCAAAGCGACTGGTCCATAGTTATTTGGATGATATTTCTTTCCTTTTTTGGAAATAGGTTGAACGCGAGCAACCTTCCATTTTTGGACGCGACAGCTTGCTCGCAATTTTTGTTGAACCAAGGTTTGCGTAAAAAGTTCGTTTCATTAAAAAAGAATGCGTCCATTGATGATATAATAACTTTCGTGACTTCTAGCTAGGGAAAATTTCGGAAATGGTCTTGAAGATCCTCCCACTCAGCAGATCTGTGATGCCAAACTTTGCGCGGTTAAGATTGTCCCCCAACATTCATTGGTAATTCACTCAACACTGAGATGACTGCGGTTGTTAGATATAGATCCAGAAGACTAGCATATCCTCCATCACGGTCAGGAATCGTGGTTGGCTCATTTATAACCTGAGTAAGTCCTTTGCTTATTGTGAAAGCCTCAGTTTTGCGACCTTGTTCGTCGTTGATATCTGAAAATTTGATCCATTCGATATTGAGGACTTTGAAGTCAACGAATATGGAAATTTTGGGGCTGGAATGAATAATTTGCAGAAAGTTAATGGTGTTTGCAAGTGAAGAGAATAGTGCGCTATATTTTGTATCGCTCGGTGGTCGATAAACGACATAACATCAACGTTCCTCTCGTTGACCAGAGAGATCGCTTTTGATAGAAATAGATATTCCAAAGTTACGTCTGAATCGGAAATGGGAATCATAGTTGAGATATATAAAATTGACGGGGTTTGGTGAAACACTGACTTTGGTTTCCGCGAGTTCAAGAATATGAGGACTATCTGGTGATGTTGCAGAAATCGATTTTGAAGTTGCTGGTGGGCCTTTCAGCAACTGCATTTACCATGTTATTTTCCTGTGGACTGATATTAGAAAGACCGTGTTGGCTGTCAGACATAGTGATTTTCGAATAACTTCTACAAGATAATGCATTCGAATCAGTCCTCAGTATCTACTATCTGGGATACTGGGACCAGTATCTACCATCTAAAGGACTGTAATGTTTGATGATGATATCATCAGATATAAGTCTATGATCAAAACATAATTATCATCAATTCTTGTTGTGAGATATGATGAAGAAAAATACTATAATTGGGAGTCCGAACTAAGTTCAATAAAAACTTTTTCTCATAAATGATTGTTGAATCGACCATTCTCGGTTATAATTTAGAAATTAAACTTCAACAATTTGTATAAATCTTTAGTTTTTTCCACAGCTAGTAAAATGCGAAAACCATAATTTTAAACATCCCAAATTGTATATTCCTGCAATGCAGCGCATTTTCATCGCAAGGCTATGAAAGCCAATAATAATTCTATTACACTGATTTCCATAATATAGTATGCAACTCCAATGATCCATTGACTGAAAATTTTGCTTATACGAACATATTCGTAGTCAATGACCTATATTTTCACTTTTTCATATAAATCCAATACTCTAATTTCGGTAGCCATACTGAGAATCATTTGATTCTTCAAGTCGTAGGAGGGTTTGCCGATTACGTATTCTACTAGAGAAGAGATTCGCAAAGAAGTTTGATAAATATTCCAAACTCTTATGTGCTCGAAAAATTTTCATGGAATATTTTTTCCTCATGGGTTTCCAAATCAATCTAAATTTTCGGAGTTTTACCCAGCGTTCATTTGATCGTGTGTAGCGATAGTTTTAGAAACTCGTGGTTATATAATGTTGTGTACTCTCATGGTGTTGCTGAATAACAAACTTTTCATGAAAAATGAGAAATAATACTTTCTATGTTTTTCACCCACTTTTATTCATAACTAATGCCACTGCATTCTCATCTTGTTATCTGTTGAAGGAAAGGACTGACGAGGTCTAACCTTTCTACGTGTGATTACTATAAGGACATTTTTAAACTAATACAATGAACTGAAAATAATTAATAAAGTCAGCCCTTATATACGTTTCTAAACAAACAAACAAATTATAGGTAATAACAGAGCTACTAAAATTGATTGAGTACCTGAATTTTATTCACCCGTGACAATGTGAGTACGCTAATTTGAGTTTCCAACACTTGCCTGCATAGTACCTAATCTAACTAAATTACTATAGTATTACAATAAGCCCCTTGCCGACCAGTGTCATACCCACAATTATTTCTAGTTAGGGTGGCAACTGGAACGTGACACCTTTTTAAATCATTTTCATATTTTATTCAGTACATAGGTAGTAATACAGTTCAATAAAATGTTATATAATGGACACACTTATTCAAAAATGAAAAAGAAAGTTTTTGGCTTTCTACTACTCCATCTTGATCAAGTAATCAATTTTGAAATTGATTACTTCCTTCCTTTCCTTGGAAGATTCCCTCATCCTTATCTTTTGTATCAAGAAGGAGAAGAAGAAAGCCAAAAAACTTCCTTTCCCAAAAATTAATTTCTCTTAAAAATATAACCCCTTCAATTCAAAAATAAACTTTCGTAAGACGGTGCCATTACGTTTGGCCCTCTTATTCCAATGGTAAAAATCTATCTGCGTAAAGTTTTGGTCGTTGTATAACAAAGAAAGTTTCAGAAAGAAAGGAATAGAAACTTTTGTTTGCAATTTTACATGGATGTTTATGGCTTGAATAACCTAACAGATTGATAACAGATGTCTACACATCTACTGCACATCTTGGTAGAGGGACCGGGGACCGCAGGTTTCCGGTTATGGACTCATTCAAGTATCCACCTTTGAGCACGTATCTATATCTACCACACGGATCCAGTTATTAACCCAACCAGGTATTCATTGTAATTTGTTTGTTGGTGTCTCTGTGTCCACACTTGAACTCCTGGTGTTCAAGTGTACATTCACTTTCGATTTCAACTGTTTTGCAGTGATGTTCCCTTCAAAGTGCCATGATCGTAATGTAAGGGGTATGCACTGTCTATACTTTCTTAATAGTTTCTACAGTTTCTCATATATAAGATGACTATTTAGATGTTTTCGTCTATGCTGAGCCATCTGTCATCGTGGAGAAGTAAGTATTCAACCATACGAGTGTTCCATTATTCGACGTCTCTCTGATATGGAAAGTTTCAATTATATACACTAAACTACACTTTGAAATCATATCTAACTCAGAAAGAAAAAATTCTATTTCTGACAAATGTTGAGACGATGGAAGTTCATTTATTATAATAAACTATTCGCAGGTAGTTCAATAATAATTTTCCAAAAACATATTGAATTATTATTCTCCCATTCGATCCTCTCATACACTGATTCATCATATGATTACTACCATATTATCTCAGTAGTGGCATGCAGAGATCAATTTCCGTACCTTCAGCTACATAAAGACTAGAAATCTTCCGTTTGATTATTCACGAGAGAAATTTTATCGTGAAATTTCAGAACTTCCGAATGAAACTAAACTATTTGAAGCAATAGAGAGAATTGATGATGATCACAATATGATAACCTTTAAAATTTACGGTATATCGACTCAGAAATTCACCACTCGTAAATTGAATGAAAGTTTCGTCGAAGCAGCAAGATTACCTCTTCATTCTCAAATGAATGAGTTTATACTCTCGTAACACTGTCAAAGATTCAATGATTTTTATGTCAAAGAAAACAATTCTTGTATACTTTCGATCTCGCAGAGTCCCTAAGGACTTTGACTCCACTTCGAGTATTTGAAACAGAAATCAGATTCCCAAGAATTGTCTTTTACGAATTGGCAGTCCTAGAAACCAGAATATCGTTGTTCATGAACTTGTGATATTTGATACACAGTGGGCTCATAAAGTGAAGAATATACCTAATTATCAGCTGAATAAATTCACTGAAACTGTCCGATTTCCTTTTTTTATTTTTCTAATACAATAATTCAATACATAGGGTGATATAACTTTAAAAAATTGCAAAATGGGTATTTTTCAGTGGAACTTGAGATTTGTCATTTACTTTCCCAGGCTTTCTCGATAGGTGTTCCGTCACCATCTCCCTGTATATTGTGTTTGTCAGTTAACTAGAGTTTTTGTTCAATTTAATTTTTTTTGCCTGATATATCGTGAAATTACTGTGGTTTCCAGTGACTGCCACGAGAGGAAAATGGCGCACCTAAATTGGCATTCGGAGTGCGAGCAGTACAGAAAACGCTCTTCTGAACTACGATCGTTCTCAAACAGGACAGATTCGAACAATTTTTGCCCCTCTTTCTCTCTTCAGCAACTCCTTATGTGCCGTTGTTACCAGAATCAAGGTAAGGACATCACAGTCACTTTTAATTTTCTTCTTTAGGTATTATTATTATTATTAATTTCGATTCCTCAGCACCTCTGAACCAAAGAAATTATTCGATAATTTTTAAAGACCTATTAAATACTGTTCCACCAAGTCATTCAATATTTTAACATGGACCATACGATCCAGATATTGGGAATTATTGAAAACTTTCGTTTTGTTCGTTTTGTTCAGACTCTCTGGTTCTCAGACAAACACATTTGATTTTCTCCTAGTGGCAAAAAACCTAAGACACGTCAACTGGTCGGACCGTTCAGTTTTGTTTTTTAACTTCACATCCAATATACACTTGTTGTTTTCAAGAAATATTCAATACTTGGAGTGTTTTTGTTAGAGGTGAGATCTTGATTCTCAAATACGGTGTGATCGAATAATTTTGTTCGATACGATCATTAACCAAGCTAATTTAAAGCTGGTTATTTAGCAATCCAGTGATAATTCTGGATGACGGCGGATGCTAATAAAATAAAACAATGCCGGGCTCTTCAACAAATTTGTATAGACCGGACGAGCAATATTGCTGAAATAAAGGGGAAGCTGCCAAAACAGCATTCTCTATTAGAATCAATGTGTTCGCACTTGGGAAATGTTTTCCAATACTTTGAAAACCATAATTCAGATCTTGTGTCACTCGCCATTTCAGCGGACGTATATGACAATGAGAAATTTGAAGTTCTATAGAGAGCATTATTATGCATCAAAATCTACGTTTTTTCAACTTTTTTCAATTATTCAATACAGTCAATGTTGCTAACAATCCAAGTCCATCCGAAATGAGTCATGTGAGATTGCCAAAAATCGAACTTGTTATATTTGATGGCGATTTCAAGCAATGGAAAACCTTTATTGACATGTTCAACAGTTTAGTTCATGAAAATTCCTTTTTGAAAAACATACAAACATCATCTCTATCCGAGTTTCCATTAGCATTTGTGAAGTATAACCCTATTTCGGATGCAAACTATATTGTTGCATACAATTCCTTGATAAAACGTAATGAAAACAAAAGCGAATGATCATAATCTCTAGTTAGATAATACTCATCGAATCCACGATAATAATATTTCTTCTCAAAATCTCAGAAAACTCGTGAACACGTTCATGGAAGATATTGCAGTTTTTTTCTTTTTAATATGCTTGTACTGCGGTAAGATTCGAATACAGTTGGTAAATTCGACATTTAAATTGATACTGATGACATACCGTCATTAGTGCCTTAGATTGCACACAAAAGAAAACTTCTAAACCTGATATTGAAGCCAGAACCCATTTGCAAAACTCATGTTCCAATTTTACCCCCAAGAGATCATTTCACGCTCAGGTTAAACAAGTGCTCTATTCAGTTTGTGATGGTTCATTTCTCTAAATGTTAAGGATTGCTTTGATATGGTGAAAACGAAGAGATGGTGCGTCAACTCTCTTGGATCAAGACATGATAAAAAATTGCACTTCAAAGTCACATTGTTGTCATTATGGGCAGACACATTACATTTTGTTACTCTTTTGCACGATCGCTCCTCCCATAACACCACTCAGTCAAGACCCAAGCTCATCTCTGTCATAGAGTAGATAATCCACCACCAAATCAAGATTCTTTTTTTTTGATGTCCACGGTGTCTATCAGCAAATGCATGCCCTCCCCGATTCAGATTCACAAACCAACATTATAATCCAAAGTTGCTGTAATCGTCTCGGATTACATAATCAAAAACAGAATATTTCTCTCCCCATTCAAGGTATAAACGAAATGAATTCAACAGCTTCCAAAGCAGCCCCCCTGCAGATTCGCCCATGCACTGACCCTAAACCTTCTTTCATGTTGAATGCTATCATAATGTTCAAAGTTTGTAATGAAATGCCTAGTGATGACTGCAATGTAACGTCTTGGTCTTATTTGTCGAACATCAAGCTTGCTGACCCTCATTTTAACATATCTAGTAAAATCGACCTTCTACTAGGAACGCATATATTTTTTGATCCTAAATAGTGGTCGCTTGCCTAGGAAACATAACAAACCCAATGCCTTCCATACCATTTTTGTTTGGATTCTCATGGAATCAGTTCCCAAACGTTCTAGCTCTGAATTACTCACATCTTCACATTGCTCTTGTTAACAAATTTGTTTAGGAAAGTTATATAATAATTAATTGTCACAAAATAATACATGATGAATGAACGCGGAAAATTGTTTGGAAAATATGTTCAACGTCTGGTTCTTAGCAGGGGTTGGACTATATCTATCAACATCGACCGTTCTATAGTTGGAATGGAACCAATGTTTACGTAGCGGTTGACTCAATGACGAAAACTAACCATACACGCTAACAAACTCCTTCTGAGAAAACTCACGTCATTATGCAGCGACTGACCATTTTCTATCAAAAATATACCAAAGAAAATTGAACTGGGTGAATTTCATGACATAATCTGCATCGGATATCGCCATCAATAATCATGATTGAAATTGAAATGCAATTATTTTCATATTATGACATTTTTGAGAAAAAGCTCAAATCTGATAATAGTAGATTGGAAGATGTAACAATACAGAATTGAAGTTTCATCTTTCGTGACAATTGAAAAATTAATGTCAAAAAGTATATTCAAACAATATTCAGTGAGGTTGAGGTGCAAATGCCATCAATGGAAGTGCACGGTACCAACAATGTGCGTTGGCTTTTCATCAGTTTCACGGACTGTTTCCTTGTTATTATCAAAAAGCTGTAACTTAGATCTAAGTATATTATGAACGTAACCTCTTCATGTTCCGGATTGATTATTGCATGCCATTCGAGAGATCGTCGCAAAAGAATATTACGCGCTCAGATTCTTTGTGACATTAAACAAAATAATGATATATTTTGAACAACTACTCCTAGTTCAAACGACTCGCTCCACTATCAAATCTGGCATAACCAGAGTGTTTTCAGGAATTTTCATGATAATTCTCTAAACCCTCTTCTTTTACATTTTGTCAGTCTGTATAGAAGCTTAAATGAAATGAATAAAAACACTTTTGTCTAAATGCCACTGGTAATTTCATTTATACGACCGGTTTTGGGTTTGACTCCATTATCAAGTATACAACTGAATTCTGAATTTTCAAATATCAACTTTATTAGAATTTTCAGGAATGCCACAAGGACAGGTATTTTAGAGACAGAATGTCAATTTAAAACACCACCCTGAATGTTCTAGGGGTTGTTAAACTCATAAATTCAAGAGACGAGACCTACATAAATCGAGTTGCTCGTTTAGAGGTATTGTTTCTGGATTTTAATTGATTTGTTAATTGCCATGGCCTCTAACAGATTCATTTTTCTCCCTTCATTACATACATATAGGATTTTAAGGTTCATCATTTATCTTGTGGTTTGATTTTTGAAGATGTTCGTACATTGCAGATTTTTTGTTCAAACAGACGTGTTCACGCAGTCTTATTTCAAAATGTCTACCAGTTTGGCCTGTATATACTGCAGAGCATTCGCCACACTGTATGCTTATATACCTAATTTTTTCATTCTATCTCGTTTGGGTTTTGCATTAAACAGGGTTCTACCTAAATTATTTTCACACTTGTGAAAGCTGTATTTAGAGAAATAATTTTGAATATTTTCTGTACTGTACTTGACTACATTGTGTTCTCGATAGTTTGGGTATAATTTACTCATGAGTGTTTTGTGGGTTTAACCTGATATTATCTTTTCTATAAGGGAAATTGGAACCTGATTGTTCACTGCTATTTGTTCAATTACTTTTATTTCATCTTGGATATTCCTTTCCGGGAAAGGGATTACGAAAGCTTTGTGTATCATTGACCTGAACGCGGATAACTTATGTGAGCGGACTGAAAGAGTCAACGGGAATTGTACATTCTGTGAACTTGTTTTTCCGATAGATATTGAATTGAAAACCAATATTAACTCTTGAAATATTATAATCTAAGAAGTTAAGCTCCTTGTGATGTTCGATTTCTACTGTGAACTTAATTTTGTTATGCAGACTATTGAAAAAATTTAAAAATTGATTAAACTGTCTGTTTGAACTATCAAAACCAACCAGTACGTCATCAACATATCTGAACCAAAACACAATGTGTTTCTCTGAAAGGGATGCGGGTGTTTTTTAATGTGTCCATGAAAATGTCTGCCAGAATGGGACTTAATGGTGAGCCCATAGGGAGACCTGAGTTTTGCAAGTAAACATTATTATTATATTTTGAGAAACTTCGTTTCACACATATACCAAGGAGATTGCAAAATTCGGTAGTTATATTTGGATTTGTACGACTCTTATTTAATATGTATTTCTTGAGGGGAAGACATTCGTCTGTTGGGATTTTAGAAAACATGTTATTCACGTCGAACGATACTAGTTTGATATAATTTTTGGCTCTTTCAGTACACTTTAGTACGCGTTTAGGTCAGTACTCCTTTAGGCCAATGATTCACAGAGCTTTCGCAACCCCTTTACCGGAAAATAATTTTCAAGATGAAATAAAAATAATTAAGCAAATTGCAGTGAACAATCAGGTACCAATTTCCCTAATAGAAAAGATAATATCGAGTAAAACTCACAAAACACTTATTAGTTATTTATACCCTAATCATCAGTTCCCGAATGACATTAGAGTTCTCCTCGGAACCGAAATCCCTTCAAGAAATCTGATTGGTTATCTTAATGACATAGACTTATTGAACAGAATTCAAATATGTGTACACATTTACTGTTTTACTATTTATTATTTGATAGTAACTATTGTACTGATCCGTCGCTAATCACCTTTCAGGTGGATGCGACTATGTTCTCAATAAAAAAAAAACAAAAATTCATACCCAAACCCAATATAGTCAAGTACAGTAGCATCAATTAATCAGGTAAACTTTCAGAAAATATTCAAAATTATTTCTCTTAATATAAAATTTCAACAGCTTTCACGAGTAATAATAATTTAGGTAGAACCCTCTTATATATATATATATATATTTATGTAGCAGTTACCTGCTACACTGACATAAATAAAGACTTCGAACAACACTTCGAACGTAGAGTGGAAAACAGCACACATAGCACCAGTAACGAGACTTGGGAACAAGGGAGATTACGACCTCGTCGTCGAGTCATGTAAGTTCAAGTGATTCTTGAGAATGGCTCCAATGCAGGAGCCGAAACATCGAAACGATGAAACTTACAGACGCGGTTCAACCCGGACAAC
>WOGN01006134.1:0-12645 GCA_015342105.1 Leptinotarsa texana
AATTATGGTTTTTTTCTCTCCTGTCACTCGAATGCTCAGAAATGGAAATATGTATCAACAGGTTGATATCTTTAGCAGCTCCACAAATACCATCAAAAATGAACTGAGTGCATTATTTCCTGAAACATTTCCTTTGAGTATTCTATACTATTTCATCATTATATTGCTTTCTTTTTATACTATATATCATATTATTATTGTGCTATGTATTTATTATCTTTAGTTCAGTTGAAGATTTTACAAATTTTTTTTCTTTTATCTTCATGACAAAATTTTACTGTGATTTTCATCAATATATTATTGTATTGCTTTTTTATATTGTATCATGTATTTATTGAATTTATTATCTTCAATTTAGTTAACTTTTTGAAATTATTTTTATAACATATTGTAATTGGGATCACCCTTTTTGAATAAATAAATAAATAAATAAGAATGGGTTGATTGTATTATGAATCGATTGGAACTGACCAATACAGAATGAAAATCCATATTCTTCTATTTATGTCGATAACGTACTAGCATGTTTATGGACTTCTGGCAGAATCTTCCAAGATTGCCTCACTCTAAGGCGTTCATTAACCTTTCGAAGCTTGATACCAAACAGTTGTTGGACTATAGTAGGGATGAAGTACAATGTCTAACAGATGTCTAACTGTCATTTGAATCAGTATATGCAGATACTCGGATTGTCGGAAGGCAGAGTGTGTCGCCTCTGTTTGGAAAATGATGAAACAGCAGGATTTTAGAGTTCAGCAGAGCCGTACTCTTAGCATCTGACCTGAAAGATCACTCACCATACAAACTAATCCGCTTCGTCAAGAATGTGGGTTTATTTGGTGAAGTGTCAATATGTGTGAGCCACATTAAACCCTTGCGGGATGCGGTGGAGGGTCAAATAAACCCACTCACTTTTGACCTAACCTAACCTAACCTAACCTAACCTAACCTAACCTAACCTAACCTAACCTAACCTACTGACATGTTTCATAGGAGCAAATAGACAGTTGTAAAAGTTCTTGAATCCCATCAATTCTCTGCATCCGTCCATCATATTCACTAGTAGATGGAAAACATTATCCAACCAACTTTCTGGATTTGATAATAACAAAAAGTAATAATATACATGAATTTTCAATTTCCTTTAATATCCTTTGTGGATGTGGATTCCAGTAAAAAAACAATGTAATGAAACAGATTGCGATCCACAATGATTATGATAGCAATCTACTTTCCAAAAAACTATACAGTTAAGCTATGAAGGAAATTCACCAGATTTGAAGAGACAAGGAGAAAATTATACAATGACAAATTTTGGCCAACCTATATGAATATTTCTAATTCACTAAAACATAAAAGTGTAAATATAGAGGCTGAAACCAATAATAATTTGAACATGTTTATCAAATATAGCAAAGACAAGAGTTTGGTGTCAGTAGCGTATACATTGTCTTATGACTCATGTCCGATTTTTACGTAGGTCAAACTGGAATAACATGTGAAGTACGCATGAAATAACTTAGAAACAGTTTCCAATGAGCAAAAATGAATTCAATGTATGCTACTCATTACCTCACAGAGGGACATATGTTCAATAAAAAATTCAAAACTATTCATTTCCAGATTGAAACTTTACCTTCTGGAAAATACAGAAAGCAATAAGAACAAAAGTTTCCAATATCTTTGGAATGATCACATTGATATGTTCTTACTCAATACGTTTTTACCAGATAATAATCATGCTTTATCACTCTACAATGATTGATATGTAATATTTAATAATTTATTGCCTTGTTTTTCAGATAATTTTTACTAGTTAATAAGTATTTTCATGTTTACCTGTATTTACCTGTTTTTGCTAGTTAATGGAATGAGTGTATCCGCTTTTTACAGGTAGTTAACACTGAATTAGATTTGATAACCTGATCGGACCGTAGATCGAAGCAATATATTCAGAATATGAGATGTGTCGACATAAAAGAGAAGGAGTTATTGTATAACAAAGTGCGTGTAGTAAACCTTCTTTATTGAAAATATATGTACTCTGAAATAACTGCCAGTTTCCGCATTTTTGTCATTTTTGAAACCTTTATTGTAACCTATTTCCGATGCTTCCAGAACAACACTCAACTCAGGTAGTTGTTGTACAAAACGAGACAGTTCATAACCTTTTTTGCTTCAAAGAAATTCATTAACAACCCATGTTAGGAATCACACGTTAAAAGGTAAGACCTCATTAGTTCTCAGCTCGCACAAGTTTCGACTTTGAGAGTTGTAGTTCGTAACAGACAGACTATCGCCCCTCTATCGCCCCTCATGCACCCAAACAAGCCTCTGCTTACCAACAGACGGTCATCGACGAGGGAATCTGCGACGAAATTGAACAGAGATGGCATGTAGTTAATGTTATCAATGGGAAATCCAGATGTGGATGGCAACAATGAAAGAAATATGGAGTTCAAGTTCATACCAGCGGGGGGAGGAAAGGGTACGAATGGATAGGATAGCAATGAATATCGAGTACATAGAACTTGTGGTAGTGGTGATGGAGGTGGACCAGCAAGAATGTGAAGATGGGAAGATAATGTGGGAAAATGATGAATGAGAAGGTCGCAAAACCTGCAGCACTATACGGTGAGAAAATATTAGCGAGCAGAGCAAACGCAGTAAGCTACCAAGCCAACAAAATGCCACGTAGGTCTTTTCTATTCACAACAATCGAATAATATGACAAAAAGATTGTTAAAGAAGTGAAAGGTGGTGACAAGATACTCCCGTGGATATATTGCTTGAGGAAGGAGTGATGGAAGTCTATGAGGACGCTGGACTGAAACAGTATAAAAATCGTGTGGGGTTCGGTTAGGCACATCAACAATGCAAAGGAATACGGGAATGAAAAGAATTGGCTGAAATGGAGGGGTTGATTGAGAAATTATATATGGATGAGAACCTCCAGATACTTTGTATCTGCTGGGACTGTAGAAGGGGTGAAAAACAAAAGGATCAATAACGTGAGAGTGCAAAATGCAAAGGATGATGGAAGAAAGGATAGAATCGAGAGGGAAGACCTGGAATGAATGGTGGAGAGAACACGAACGAGAGAATGATGAGAATGTAAAGGTTCATGAAAAAAGTGCAAAAGAAATGGACATGAAAAATGTCAAATGGGAGACAGAGGAAGAGAAAAGAATCAAGAGAAGAATGGCAAAGAGAATGGAATGAAAGTGCGACTGGAAGACTGCCCCACACAAATTATGAAACAGTCGAGTAAGAACAGATCTCTGAGGCGGAAGGTCGTCCAACTGAACGTAGGAAATTGCAACTCCTCTGGATATTTGGTAAGCCTCGGAATCGGACCGGCGCAGCTCTATTTCTGCTGCTAGAGGGGACCAAAAACGGCTGAGTATGTGATGGATAAAGGTATATGGAGAACGGAGAACGAGTAAGGAACGGAAAGGAAGAGAGATATAGTATATGCAGAATGCAGAGTCATTAATAGGCTAGGTGACGCATACATGGAGGAGCAAATATGGACGTTACAAAAAAATAGTTGTGTCCAAAGGTGCACGTTGAAAGGTGAGACCTCGTTAATCCTCAGTTCGCAACGACTTGAGGGTTGTCGTTCGAAAGGGAAGAAGAGCTGGTTAACAAAAAAACGAATTTGCTGAATATTTCCATCACAACTGCATATACCATACAGAGTCTTGGAATTTCTCAGAGCAAATTGTGGAATCTTCATTCCCAGAAAGATAATAAATTTTTATTTACTCATTCAATTCATTCAGAAATGATTGAACCACTCAAGTTCTGTTGTAAGTTTCAAATCACAATGCCTCAATTTTTTTTACAATGTTGTGAATTACAAAATCAATTAACACATCATTATTTATCATTCTTCTTATTTGTAAAAGGTTCCATGTGTTAATTTCAAATGAAATTTTATATTCTTTAAAACCAACTAGTCCAAAGCTGAGACCTGTGAATTCAATTCGTATGCCACAAAGATTTTTTTTTCAAAGAGTTAGCTGTGATGAATTGTCAATTGATGGAAATACTTGCGTGATGTATTACAAACTTCAAGTAATTTTATTGAAACTATCCTATATCAAAACCTTCTGCTAGAGTATTCTTGTCTTTGATACCCACCTTTGTCTTTGTTATGTATCACCTATTAAAATGTGCACTTCGTGACTCTCATAATGAAGTTTCAAACCTGTTCAGCGAACTGAATCAGGCTAATCAAATTACAAGGTCAGGGGTCCTGAAAACTATAGAACGCTATATATAAACTTTGTATTCATTCGTGGCCTATGTTATCATTTCTGGCTGTTATCGATGCTTGAAAAATAAACTGATGTATTCGTTGACTGATAATGAGTTTTCCATTTATGAAACCTTGAACTGATTTTTCAATAGAATCCTTTCAAAAACTTCTCATTCAAATAAGTCACTCACGGTCTTTAAAAATCAGATAATAAATTTTTCAATGTGCCCTCCATTCCTCAATGGCAGAATTACTCACTGGAGATAAGAAGATAATTGCACCAATGATAATTAAACAATAATCATGATTTCGTTACTTGAATAAATACAAAAGTAACTCATGTAACCATTCCCATGAAAAGTATGCCTTTGTTTAATGAGATGTTACAAAATTTGACAAAGTAGACATAATAAATTATAGCTCATTGTTTTAATACGAAGTGTTGTGCGCTGCGTAAAACTCATTATAGTTCAGCCGGTAAATGTTCATAAGTTCAAAATGTAAGCATTGAGAAATCAGAACAAATCAAATGATCGTTTTCGTCCTCATTTCATTTGTGGATATATGTTCCTGTTCTATTTTTTTCTGAAGTATGAATTGCCAACACGCAAATAATACTGATACATTTTACGATGTTTTCATTTTATTTCAAAGATGAGCATTATTTTGAGGCGAACATTTTACACTGATATTCCAAAAGAAACAAAAATAATTTCCTTTCACATGAACAAGACGTTCGTTATCAAATAATAACCCAAAGTACTTAAATATCAAGTTCCCCCAAAAATGAAAAACTTCCGAACAGTGATGATTCAGTATAAAGCAGCAACATGTGATCAAAGAGAAAAATCAGTTTTTATAGACCATCTTTGGATCGTTTCACCTTCCAGTATCTGAAAATTATGAAAATTGGAACGGAAAACTTTTTATTTCATTCCTATCAAAAAAAATTAGAAATTCTACAGATACTTTTCTTAACGTTTCGGAGGCTAAAATCTCTTCCCGTCTGGAAAATAGGAAAAAATCGAATTATATAAGCAGTTTCTTCTTCGCTGAAACATTCAATGTAGTACAAAGTATTCTCTAATATTAGTCTGTTGCTATTTCGCCACTATTTTGCCATATTTTTTGTCCTGGTCCGACATGAATGAACTGGTATACTTTTACGGGCTGAATGTTTGAATTGTCACAAATACCAGTTTTTGAAATATCAGAATAACTAGTTGACTACAGTCCTTCATAAGTCCTACACAGTGGGGTTTGTCTGTTTTGTTTGTTTGTCTGTATCACCTTCCATAATAAATTCATATTGGATTCAATTAGAAAATAATCATTTTATTAGAATTATTTATCAGAACTTTATTGAAATTTGAATATTATTCAAGATATTAGTTTTCCTATTTATTTTTGATTGAAATATGCATCTAAATTCATATTCGAGCCAATACATGGGAGTTCTCTTTCCTGGTTAGGATTTTGTTCACGAGATGCAGCTGGCACTTCATAAAAGTACTGTACTACTCAGACAAAAGTTGTATAAAGTGATGGGAGAACGAAGGAATTGAGAGCCACACAAAGCAGTTCAAATGTGGTTTCGGTATGACGTACCCGGTGGAGAATGAAGACTAGTTGAAACCAGAGTCCAAAAGCAATGCATTCGTGATACAATTCCAGACAACGCTGTTTCAATCCGCCATACGATGTCATTAGTGGTGTTAGCCGAATATATTGCTGGACTGACTCAACTGTCCTTAAAGAAAAAGACTGAGTGAGTGAAGACGCCATCAAATGACTCAATCCCGGTATATTAAAGATTTCCCAAAGCGGTCAATTGCAAAGTCAAGCTTCGACATCGCTTTGATATTCATGGATTGAGTCTTCTGTCGATCCTACAGATGGCATCTTTCTGCGGGGACATGTCATCACCATTACTCACTCAGACTTGTTTTTGAAGACTGTCACGAGTACATCAATATTGGGTTCTAGTTTCAATTAGTTGCTTTGAAGTAAAGCGGTCGATCTCGAAGCTTGGTTTTGCAACTGACGACCTTGGAAAACCTCTTCATTTATATATGATATGATAGAGTAACGACTTCGAATCGGGTCTGTAAGTGATCTCTCTGTTAAGTTTATGCTGGTAGAAAATAAGCACGAGAAGGTCAGCTTTCGTGACTCGTGTAAACATATCTCCTTGCTGTAATTCAGTATCCGCCTTAGTATTAGCAAGTAAGGTAGTTGTTGATTCCTTCCAGGACAACTGAGAGGAATTTGGTGGGCATATAAGTTCTGTTTATGAAGACTTATTTGGTATCTTGTCTGCTTATACCAACTTCATTTCATATATGGGATGAATTTTGACATTTAACTAATTTGGAAAACAGGAATAATCTTTCATGAAATAGTTAATGTTAATGTTCTAGAAACAATAATTGATGGATGTAGCCGTTACTATGTAGTAGGAGAACATCATGAAAAATAAGAAATGAAACATTCTATGTTTTTACACTTTTATTCTTAACTAATGTTGTTACTGCAATTTCGTCCTAAAAGGACATTTTCAAACAATTACAATAAACTGAAAATAAATCATAATATTAGCCCTTATATATCTACTATAGGTTATAATAGAGGTCCGTATCTCAATTGAGTACCTGTAATACTTGTGACAATGTGGATACGCTGATTTGAAAACTGGTGAGTAAACTAGATCGATTTGATCATTTAGCAAATTACATGGCAAATTATCCTTTTTCATTCAATTCAGTTCGGATATCTTTCATTATAATTCATTTTCATGTACCGTTTCATGATTTTGATGTTAATAAGTGGTTATAAAGGCTCTAAGCCTCTCATAGTTCAATCTTTCATAGATATGATGTTAAAAACTTTCGTCGTTTTAATTACTTCAAAAAAATATTTTTTCATTATTATTACCACGTCATGGTGACCATTTATTCATTGGTAAGATGTGACAATTTTCTTTTCTCCATTATAAAATATTTTCTCCTCCATGTAAGTATTTTATACTTCACTGTATTAACTATTGTTATATTGTTCTTCTTTTATTGTAGAATTTTAAATAATTAGCTGATGATGAACCTATATTGGTTCGAAACATGTAACGATTGATGGTTTCACCGAGGGTGATTAAAAAATTGTGGAGGCGACTTTAAGTTTTTCTTTTTCGCAAATAATAATTTATAATTCTAGTTCATTTCCGCAACTTTCAACAAGAACATAATAATCACAAGTTACCTGTTGAAATAAACAAAAACTACCTGTTATGCGGTAAAATACCGTTTTCGTAACATTCATTTGTTCGCAGTATGGTTAATTATTGATATATTGTTTACAAATTTTTCACGGTATCTTGAAGATCAATGAAAGTGAATTATTAAAATGATATGAATCATTTTCATTTCACGTTCTGATACCTCATAAGATAAGTGCCTATACGCTAATAACATATTAATACCCTACATTCAAATGATTGGTTTCTTTATTGAATTTTGGATATGATGGGTATTTATATTTCAATCATTAATGAAAAAAAAAATGTGTTTAAACAAAGTTATAATGCAGTGTTCATCTAATTTTAATATAATTGACATTTTTGGCGGTAAGTTTCAAGCTGATGAAAACATATTTTCTAGAGCGAACTAGAGCGAAGAAAAATGCAATATTGAGGACAAGTTATCGATGAAATCGAGTCGACGTAAATCGTCAACTCAAAGTAGTTTTTTATATTAACCAAAATACACCGATTTTCGAAAAATTAGATATGAAAATGCCTATCAAAACTGCTTACACACTTCAACAACTGTTTCAAAAAACATGGTGAAAGAATTTGAGAAATCTTAGATTTACAAATTAAGAGATGGGATAAAAAATATGATGGTCGAACTAAGCGGTATATAGTAACACATTTTGAAGAACATGTTTCACATTTCCGGTTCGGTAGAACAGAGGAGTCTAGAGCCGCTCAACATGGGATACACGCTTAACAAAGTAAGTAATGCATCTCTCTCTCGGCATATTATTAAAAATGATGGACTTTATACGGCACCTGGAGACTTGAAGTTTTTTCTCATTTTCATGGCCGGTGTACTTAAAACATTTCCTCTGTCGTTTTATCCTTCGTCTGCCCCAGGAAAAGGCACATACAGAGGTAGTGGTGGTATCTATCAAACCACTATATGCAAATAATCATATTTTAATCGTCCAATAGATTGTAGAAATTCTTGCAAAAAAGTTTTTTACCATTTCATACAACTTAGGAAGGTTAAAGAACTTAAGGAAGAGCTTTAACTTCAATATTTGTTTCATTCTTTACGAGGTAAGGAATGGAACGTTAAAATCATACGTTAAAAGGTAAGACCACGTTAATCCTTAGCTCGCACAAGTTTCGACTTCTGAGGGTTGTCGTTCATAGGGATGCGACAGTTGGTTAACGGAAAAACAGATTTTAAACAGATTAGATTTTTTTAACAGACTGATTAAATATCAATATTATGAAATAAACATAATTAAGTTTATTTCAACGTTATATTGATGAGATTACTGAGAAATTCTTTTTGTGAGAAGTATGATACATGTTCCATTCAATCACACAAAAGGGAGAATGACAAAAAGTGGCATATTCATACCAAAATATATTGTCTTTAGAATGTTTTTTCAATGGCTTGATGTAATGAGAAAATGTAAGTAAAACTAGTGAAAAATATTGATAAATCTCCATACGTGGAATAAAAAATAAGGTGAATGTTAAAATTTCGCAGGCTACGTAAACTCAATTCGCGGAATTTTTTATTTTTCATGTTGGTACACTCGTCTGAAACATATATTCGCACTTTCAATTGTTGAGCATGAAGCGTGTAGCAGCTAAGTTCATTTCAAAATTGCTGAATTTTGACCAATAAAACCGTCGCTTGAGCATGGCTCAGGAATTGTCAATGACGATCCAGATTTGCTTGGAAGGTTCATAACTGGTAACGAATCATTGGTATATGGTTATGTAATCGAAACCAAAGTCCAATCGTCGCAATGGAGGACCCCAGAACAGCCATGACCAAAAATAGCGCGCCAAGTTCGATCAAATGTCAAGGTTTTGCTCACTGTTCTTTCGATTACCGTAGCGTAGTGCACCAGGAGTTCATACCACACCTTCAGTACGGAGTATTATGCATCGCTTGCGAGAAGCAATACGACATTTTGGAAAAACAATTAATTTTCTTTTGCATCACAATAATGCATCTGCTTACTCGTCATTGCTTGTTCGAAGTTTTTTATCCAAAAACAAGACCATAATCATGCCTCAGCCACCTTATTCACCAGATTTAGACCCCTGCGACTTTTCCTGTACTCAAGATCGAGGAGACCCACGAAAGGACGGCGTTTTGCGCCGAATGAGGAGGTAAAAACCGAATCGCTGGGAGAGCTCCAGGACAAACCAAATAATTAATATCAGAACTGCTTTGAGGATTGGAAATAACGCTGACACAAGTGTATTATATCTGAGACAGACTACTTTGAAGGGGTCAAAAAAGAGATTAATGAATAAATACATATTTTGTGACTAAAATAAAATGCAACTGATTTTTTTAACAGAGAGTGTATATCACTGTGATACACTGTTGTCCGGGTTGAACCGCAATTAGAGCTGAACACAGCAAGCATAGATCTAGTGGCGAGGGAGAAAATGGCTCCAAAACAGGAGCCGAAACGTCGAAAAGATGAAAATTACAGACGCGGTTCAACCCGGACAACAATCATTATATCAAATTTCAATATTCAAATGCATCCGAAATGTATTCACTGGTATCTTTTTCGCATTGTTCACCATCGTTATTGGAATCACTAAACTGGAAAAAGTCTGTCTTGTTATCACACTCGTTATTACTAGTAGTACTTGTCCAAGGACGCCACATTTTAAACAGGTGACAACAATTTTAAGTAATTATAACTGCACCAATATCGAATTTCAACACTCAAATCGCGATCAGTTCCTGAACTGTACACAACGGCGATAACCATCCCCGATTTCCCCAATTTCCCCGCTTTCTATTCGTCACCGAAACACGAATTCAAATTTAATTTTATGACTCTGCAGCCAATCATGAAACTCTCTATCGATCAGTATAAACCACTATATAGTAGAATATATATTTATTGAGATATGGAGCTACAAAAATACATGTCATTAAAACGGACAAAACTTTTGAAACCTTCTAACAGAAATTTCCCTTAGAAGAATATTTGTAATTGAGTCTCCTGTATCACATATTGAAATCGGTAAGAAGCTTATCGTTGATCAGCTTCAGCATCAGATCGATGAATACTTGCATTTAAAAAAATAAGTTGTATATCAGATATGAAATGCACCAAATTTTTCTGCTGGATACAAAATCTTTGATCATTTTACTGAACTGGGAACCATAAAAAATATCAAAACTTGATCTAGATCCTACCTGAATAAATAAGTTTTCATGTTATGATTCACACTGCAAACGTTTCTTTGATATATGAATATGTAAACCATCAAAATACAAATTTTACTGCTTGTACGACCTATATGAAATATAACAGACATTCAGTTATAAATCTGAAATATAAAGTTCAGCCTTATGGCAAAAGTGTATCTGCAAACATGAGTGAGTTAGGTGGAGACATTTTCCAAAGAAGCAGTGCTCTTGAATGTATGGATGTAGAAAACTAAAATCTCGAATTTTAGAGTAATGAATGTCATTGACAATGAGAAATCACCAAGGAGACAAATTGCTTCACTCTCGGTAAGAAAATTCCATATTTCTCCTGGCGAAGATACCATTTACGAGATGGACAGAATTGATGAATATCAATCATTAAAACGGTTCCAAAGTAAAGCCTAGCTTCCAAATCAACTGTCGAACAATATTTGCTTTCTGTTTTTTCTTCAGGTTTCTCTGCAAACAGACAACTAGATAATATCAAAGTCCAGAAGCGTTGCCTTCGAAGTCCTATACCAGACAGCTCTATTACGATTCGCTATAGACTTGTTAGTTTTACTGGTCGGGTCATGGATGCAATTCCTAAACTGTTTTGTTCTCAACAAGAACAACCCTGAGTAGCAAAACACAATTACATTTCCCCTATGAAGATGTCAAATCACCGATGTCAGCATTTGGTGACTTGGTTTTAGTGTGAATGTTACTGACTGCTGCCCGAATTTACAGCTTGTTATGTTGTTATACTTCAATCTTACTATTTTCATCGTCTCCTACAGTCGTTTGACGTGAACAATCTTCATTAGTCTCTCATTGTCCTTTGCTCAAGAGGAACATTCAACAGAATAGATGCTGGTAGGCAAAACATTGATAGGAAGACAACAAAATCTCAACAAGAAACTTGAACCCTCACAACCAGTTCTATCCTCTATTTTCTAAAAAACTGCAACAGCGCTAATAGTTGTAGTCGGTTAAAAAACAAAATAACGTATACAACGCAGTACAAGTTCTATGTGCCTGCCCCTGCACCATACAAACTATTCGGCTTCGTTAAGAAGCTGAGTTCATTTGGTTGAGTATGAATATGTGTCAGCCACAATAAACCTAACCTAACCTATGTCTAGCTGATCTACAAATTGGCAGAATGACTTTGGAGCTACAACGATTCTAAGAACAAGTTCACCTAGTACCATGTGAATGTGGTTGGCCTACTTAAACACGGAACCATTGAAAGTTCGGATTGTCAAACACAAGACAGCAAAGAGAAACAAGTGAGTTGAGAACAGCAGACATGTTTGAATCCACCAACATAGCATAAAAGCGGTGCGAATCTGAAATTAATCAGGCGAAATATTAATAATTGCGGAAGATGTTCGAGGATACATTCAGCCATGTGGGTCGAAAAATACATTGCAGTGCACTTAAATTTAAAATGTGTAATCTGAAAAAGATGGCTAGGAATAATAACTATCAAAACGATCATCATCAGAATATACTTGGTAGTGAAAAACAACTGGCAAAGATAATTTTCCACTAAAAAAGTTTTGTTGGGTAACAGGATCAATGCTTTCTTAAAAAATGAATTGTTTTCTTGCTGACGTCGGCAAAGTGGATTAAAGGGTAAAGGTACTCGCATTGCCGACTCTTTAGCTAAGAAAGCGGCTGGACTAAGAACTTTAGAACCCAGTGGCACGTATGGCTTGATGACTTCGACAATTGCGGAACTAGCTAAATGTCACACCCATGCTCAATCCCTTGGCGACCCTGGAAAGGTGGCGCCGAAGAAATATCTGGCGATGACCAGAAAAAGTCTACGCTTAACAGTAGGATTTCTGACTGGACACTGTCAACTAAGGAAACACTTCTACAATATGGGGGGAAATGCTTCGTTTCCAAGAT
>WOGN01006135.1:0-12644 GCA_015342105.1 Leptinotarsa texana
AGTAGAAAGCCAAAAACTTTCTTTCCTATAAATTATTGTTTACAATATCATGAACCCTTCACAAAGTAATGACTTTCATACTTTTATATATCTATACTATACTAACTACATCCTTGTATGAAATACTGCCTTTTCAGCCTAAAACATAATAAACCTCTGTAGAGCATAAGGCAGTGCACTGCTGCTTTTTACATCACCAAGAAATAGATGAATCACAAAAAAATAAAAACAAAACTATAAAATAATTATCTATTGTCTGGATCATTGGCATAATCAGAATCAATGTAATCATGTATAAAATTAACACTTTTTTATGCATAGACAAAGAGATTGAGTTCCTTTGAGATATGTCAATGTTTTTTTGCGGCCTGCATTTGATTTTTGGTATAAATAACATTGAATTCACTGATATGGCACATTATAAATAAAATTCTTATTTTCAATTAATGAATGTTTCCATTTTGGAATGTTTACTGAATTACAATCAGTCATTCCAAACGCAGCAAGAATCTGATTTATATAATTTTGCCGACTTGATTTCATGGGGTTATTTCTTCGATCTCAAATAATTTGCATTCCCAGAATATGACTAGCAGAAAGTAGATCTTTAGTTTTGAACTGAAAATTCGAATATTCCTTCAAAATGTTTACTTCAAAATCATTGTAGAATAAAATATAATCATCAAAGTATCTTGTGATGACAGACGTCAGCATTCAACAACAACAGACCTCATTGCATTCATTCATTTATTAGAATTTTTACTAGGTAATGCATAATTCAAAGTAACAGGTCCCATCAATTATATCTTGTGTAAAAATATATTAAATGATGGGTTCTTCCTTTTCAACTGTTAGGTTTTCAGCCCTCCCATCTTCTTTGCTGGCTTCAACTTCCTAATAATGATAATAATCTATAATCTGTTTTTCCGTTAATCAGCTGTCGCCCCCATACGAACGACAACTCGCAGAAGTTGAGAAACTTGTTCGAGCTAAGGACTAACGAGGTCTTAGCTTTTAACGTTTGATTCCTAACACGGTTGCGGAATCATTCCAGCTTCAACCAGAAAGATTCATTATATTAAACAAACATTGAAATATTTCTTTCAGAATCAAGTTTCTTCCTTTTTTAGTCTGGTATATGGGCACAAACAGTAAACTAAATACTCTTAGATTTCCTGGATCAACTTCTTGTCAAGAACACTTCCAGAAATGTTTCTTGCAGGAGAACGGTTGATTAGATATATGGCTATATTACTATGTACTATGTTTTACAAATTGTACCAAAAGATAACAAGTTAGTAGATAGATTTGAAACAAACATTATGTTAGAACTTCTTGATTCCATTTGGCAAAAGGTTGCAGTAATACATAATTAGGTCGAGGTGAGTTTAATGAACCTGCAACATTTGTATACATAGAATTGTTGAAAAGGCAACTGAATGTAACACGAATTTGGTAACCTATTTGAAATGTAAAATAAGTGACTTAAATATTTATCACAGCGGTATTCGATGTCGAAATCGAACACTCACGTAATGGTGGTCCTAAGTGAATTACACTCCTATCAGGATTTAATTTAAAACCTATCAAATGAACTCTGAATCACTTCAGTATATTGACAACTGCCGATGTTTCTAATTCATATGAATGCGCTGTTTCTGCTGTTTTTTCCTTGTCGTCTGTAAGCTGAATTATATCCCTGCTTTGCAGCAGAATCTCACCAACACCAACCTTGAATGCATCAGTATGAAGCCAGTTCGTAAAATGCCAAAACTGGTCTCAATATCTGAAGATCTCTATTTCTTTATTCAAATCGACCAAGGCAGTGTCCACAAACTTTTGAATATATCAATCCACTTTTTTTGCATCCACCCTTTTGTACAATTACAAATGATTGTGTTCAGTAGATTATCGGGTGGTGGTGGTAATAAAGTCGTTATTGGATTTAGTATATATGAAAGAATACAGAATGGCTAAGTAGGAGCTGAACGACAACGATCGTGGACGCATTACACTCATTATAACATGGGCTATGGCTGTAGTTTTTGCTTTTTTGTTTGTTTTTTTTTATTCTTCACAATGATTTCATGCACAAATGTGTTGAAGTTTTAGGAATTTCGTCATTAATATTATCAACATTCGACTTGATGGTGAATAATTGTAATGGAACGAACATCCTCTTTAATTATTGATGCAGCAGTTTTTAAAATTCGAAGACGTTCATCACAATAATTTTTGTTTTTTATTTCTTCGTACCACGAATTAGTCAAAATATTAGTTGCAGTATCGCGAAAGCAAATTATTGTTAAATATTTCATTTTCGTTGTAATTACAATATTACTACCATATCGAGCAATCAATTTTCTTATTATTGTTTTGTCGTCTGGAACGTAATTTTTCATCTCAGCCAATGTGAATTGACAATTAATTCTATGTGATGAAAAATATTCTCCATGGCAATTTTAACATTTTCCTCCATTGGATGGCCAGTCTTTAAATGTAAGAGTTACTCACTTCTCTAATAAAGCATCTGTATTTTTTCTCTTCTTCTCTAGATTCTTTCACTCACTTCTCACAAACAATTTTTTGAAATCATGAGCTGATTTCTCTTACACTAAAATTTTGATTCGGTTCTTCTTGGCGTCATTTGAAAGCTGCAATACTCAACTGTGCGTATAATTTTTATGACAATGAAATTCATCAGGAAACAATGTCAATCACCTTCAAAAAAAATTAATTCTTTATGTTCTATGTTAACATCATTCAATTTAAACCCACTGGTAAGTTGGTCCACTCGAGTGCCTGACACTACTAATAGTATAACTGATGAAATATTTATGAATTTCTCTGATGAAGGAAGTTGCTGTGTTTTAGATAATGATATTTTAGATTATAGGATTATTCTATCAGAATTAGATTCCTTCAATGGAAATGAAACTCTACAAGTAAAAACGGAAAGGAAAAGAGATTAGCGAATATTATATATTCTGAAATTTTTTTGATACTGAAAAATTATGATTTCAATGAGGCTTTTAACATTTTCTCTGAGACCATTTCGATATTAATTTTATTTCAAAAAGCATTCTACTCTAAAGATAACAAGAGATAAGTGAATGAATCAGTTAAATATTCAAGTACATTTTGAAGGATTTCTTTATTCTGAAAAATATATATTCTATTCTTAAACATGCATTTAAAGAAGCTAAGCAAAATAAGTTATTCAATTCAGCAAGTAGAAGTCACTCTTTGGAAAGTTGTATCTTAGATCACAAATAAAAATAAAACACTAAGGGATATTACATTAAAGATATATGATTGCTATTTCTCATCAGTATTTAGACCCAGTAAATAGAATAAGTAGATTTGGATCAAAATCAACAATTTATCTCATTGATGACATTTATGATCCAATGAAAATATCAGTTTGGTTTTCTATCCATAAACTTGGCTGATGAAGATAATGAGGTAGAAGGTTCACATAACAAATTAGTTGCTGAATAATCTTGTAACCACTCTAAAAACTCTTTCAATGATGAAATATGTATGTCTTTGTATTTATTGACAATAATTCTTGTCCACTGAAACTGAAGGTATTCTGGCAATTTTTGCCAGTTGACTAAGGTGTTGGCTATTGTTGATACGTGTTTCCGTTTTCAAAGATTTTGCAGTCAAGGTGACCTTCAGAACGGAAGTAGCAAATTTTAATAACGATTGTGGAGAATGATTCTCACGGGCGGAAATAATTGCACCATTATGAATTCGAGTCTTCCAGATCTAATCTGTAATGTTTTAGGAATGTCACTGAGATTATCTGGAGATACAAATATAGTGGCTTCACTGCATCTAAAGCTTCATTTCTTAGGTCTCTTCATGAACGCAGAAAATTTCCTTTACCAGAGTAAGCACAGGATTCATATGATTGTCAATATGAAGAAATGAACATCGACCGATCTTCAACATTGCCGTAGTTCCTTCTCCATAACATTTCTGCAGAATACTTCAGAGAATTCATTGTGGATTTTATTGTATTTCGTTACTGATTTGAATGCATATGTCATATCCGAAATGAATTCTTTCATGAACTGTTATGTTGTTATAGGTTCATCAATATCTTTTTTAATCTATTAGCCTGGCTGCTCAAAATTTTTGTTAATTTGTGTGTTGAAGGGAATTAACTTTGCTAACTCTGTCAATGCATTCTTATTCATCCTACTTTTCACACATTCACTTTGTTCACTGCCGCTTTCAACGCTTTTTAAAATTTTTTCTGCATCTCCATAATAGCAAGTTTTCTTGCAGTTTCACGTTTGAATGTTTCAATTTCTGATGTTCTAGTTCTGATTTCTGTTGTTTGACTTCCAATTGTCCAATTCCAAAAGTTGATTTTCAGCCTGCAACTTCTTCAACTTGCGGTTGAGCTACGTGACTTGGTGGATTTCGATAACTCAGCTAATTCATTTGGTGTATATTTTGACGGCGGGAATCTAGCATTGGCTCTGCTAGTTCTTCAAACAGCACCTCCCTCTCGTGACATCAATCAATTGATTGGGAATTTTACAAATTTGACAGCATTATTTTTATTCTTAGAATGTTACTTCGATTTGAAGAGATAGGTACCGAACAGAATTAGATCATATAATTGTCTCTGCATCTGATATTACAATGAAAAATGTTCCTCCTGACGAAAATCAAGTAGTTTTCAAGAAAGAGCTCTAAAACAACGGATTTTAAACTTATCATTTCAACATTTTTCTTTAAAAAATTATTTAAATACTTAAAAAAGAGGAATAAAATAATGCATTCAACATTTAAAGGGATTCGTTTCTATTTCACCATTTGGCAACATCGGTTATAGCTGATGAAGAACAGCAAATCAACAAACAAAGATGACATATTTCAGAGACATTCTGTTCTGTTTATTTATGTTCCGAGTTTCAAGACATTCTGTGACATATGACATTTTGTGCACCCAACCTATCTTCCTCTATATAAATAAATAACAAAATAACTGTTGCTTATGTGGATTGTGGAGGTGGTATGGAACTATAATTTATATTTTGCCTTAATTGTTGATTTATGAAGTAGAATATCTAGGTATGTGTAAATTATTTCAACTTGATATATTATATGCAAGGTAAAATATTTTTAGGAATGTCAAGTAAAGTTCAAGGCGCTTTTGCCAATTGTTGAAAAACTGGGGGAATCGTTTCATATAAACTCGTCCTATGTTTTTTGAACTTCAATTACTCAACTTCTCTTGTAGAATACAAGAGACTATGTTCAATAAAAAAAATGTAAAAAGCGGAAATTGATCAGTGTACCACTTCTTATACAAAATAGAATTTCTGACTGATTCCATCTTACATCTAATATCAAATGTAGGTATTTGTTATTCGTTTTCATAGAAAAAGTCGTCCGATATTATTTTTTTTTCTCCCATAAAGTTGTATTGTACGCGATATCATGGAATTGATCAAGGCATACTAAAATGTGTTGAATAGGAATTTTCCTTCTAGCGTTTCTTTAAACTGTAGCATAGCATAAAAATCTCATTTTGAAGAAGCCTTTTTCAGATACAAATTATGGGAAAAGAATCTTTCATAAGATACATTGTTCGGCGTTTCTATGAATAATATATGTTTCAATTCCATGATGAATATTTGGAGTACGAATTGAACAGGAACAATTGATTTTCATTCAATACAATGTTCATATGAAAGAATTTGTTTCGAAAGGACATTTCCTTTCCTGTAATTCAATATTCGTGTGAAAGAAATGGGTTTTTTCTTCCAGTTTGTATCTGATAAAAACTTCATGGCGGAGTTTTTATTGTAGTTATTGTCCTTATTCCTTACTATATAAATAATTTTGGATAAATAGTGGGCCAGAAAGTTGTTTTCCAAACAAACGTGAAATTGGGTTGGATCTGATGGTTTGATGGCCGTTTTATCATAATATCCGTAGAGACAATTTTGAAACCATTTTTTTCTCTTTTTGACAAATATCTTTCTTTTATGGGAAAACAAAAATTGACTCAACAATTCTGAATTTAAAGTTAGGCCTGTGTGTTATTATTTATAATCTGGAAGGTCAACATACAAACCTGTGTGACTAAATATATCAACTACTCAGAAATACTGAAGACGTTTTCGGATTTGAACTAGTTACTGAGTGAAAACAGACACACACTGAATATTGAATACTATTTTGTGTCAAAACAATGATTTTTCCAACTCTTCAAACACTTTTTTATCTTTAATTTGAAGGGATATAATTTTAGAAGAGATTAATTTCTGGTGAAATAAGGTTTTAGCTTTTCAAACAAGATTCTAATGGTTGATATTTCATCGAATAAACGTATGTACTGTCATCGATGACATGATTGGATTAAACTCATTCTTGACATGAAGTCGTGCTTTTATGAATGGACTGAGTGCTTTATTTCGTAATGTTATCCAGATTTGATACTGACGAGGCGATAAGGCAATTGTCTGATGCCTAAACATCGGATGTTCACCAGTAAGGATGACAGTGTTCCATGTAAGTGAAATTTTGCATCTTTTATTCACTATATTGTGTAACAATCCTTTTAATTATATCTGTTTCGATTCAATTTCATTGGATTACAAACTGAATGGAGAAAAGTGTTTTACATTATTATTCAGTGTTCATGTAGAAGCATTTCTTTCCAAAGTATTTTTTTGGTGTTATTTAATGTTTATATGAAAAAAGCTGTTTCGAGAGGGTTTTTTTTCCAGTTTCTGTCCGAAAGATACTTTTCTGAATGATCTACACATCTTTGTACAGAGTTACTTCCTTGAAATTGATTGCTTCCTTCCTTTCTTTGGAAAAATCCAAAATTTTTGTATCAAGATGAAGAAGTACAAAATAATAATAAAAAAAATATTCCAGTACCATCATATTTATATAATATTTGAACAGTCAAGTAGAAAACAGGACATATTGTATATATACAGGGTGGGCCATCAAAAATTTGACTTGGAGTACAAATCCAAGAAAAACGCTCAGAGAGCTCGATTTTTATTGGGAGAGGGACAGTTTTTTCCCTATTTACAGTGTCGTCACTTCAACCCCGGAGTCGCACATCGTTTGAAAGATCTTGGAATTCTCCAAACAATGGTGTACATTTTTTAAATTTGAGCGTATTCGAAAGAGTTCTTTCCGATAATTAACTTTTTAAATATTGTTAATAGCAATAAATTTTTGTACGCCACTGCTCAGTTGGAATGTACTCTCTTTCATTTGTTTCTCACGCTACTTTTTTGTTAATTTTTCAGTTCTCTGGTAAGAGGACTATTACAATTGAGAAATGTTTAGAACTGCTGTTTATATTTCTCATTTCTATGTTAAAAGTGATATCAATATTATTACTAGTAGTGAGTGCCGTAAGGTGTTGCTAAAGAAACAAGGATTCACACAACTGCAAAGAGGGTTGAGTTGATTTAACTGTACCATGGAAATAGACATTGTGCTGCGAGAGCCGCTGTACTGTTCAATTAACAACATGGGAAGAATGTGTTGCGATAGTATGTTTTCGATTTAATTGCAAAATTTCGCGCAACTGGATCTGTAGCAAATAAAAAACGGTAAATTGAACCACCACTAGCAAATGAGGTGAGACAAGTGCCAATTCTGGGCCATGTTGAGCTTGACCATACTTTGAGCACAAGAAAGTTGGCATTTGTTTCTGAGGTATCACGAATTAGCATTCGGCGTATTGCAAACACCCAAAAAATGCATCCTTACAAGAATAAATTTACGCAAGAACTGAATGAAGATAATTTTGATCAACGCTTGCAATTTTGCGAGTTGGTTAGTGAACGAGCGGTGGAAATTCCACATTTTGTTTTCAACGTTTGCTTCAGTGATGAATGTTCGTTTTTCTAAATATCACAGTTGATCGCCATAATAGTCGCTATTGGGCTGATTCAAATCCACATATTTTTCATGAAGTACATACTCAACGTCCACAAAAATTAAGTGTATGGGCTGGAATTTTTGGTGACCATATTATTGGTCCATTGTTTTTAGAAGGCAATTTAACCAGACAAATGTATCTAGAGCTTCTGGAAGATGAAATTAATCCCCTTCTCACTGATATTATTGAAAATGACCACAATTATCAGGAGGACCTGTTAATATTTCAAGAAGATGGGGCTCCTCCGCACTATGCTCTGCCTTTTCGACAATATTCAGATCAGACTTTTCCATATCAGTGGATTGGGAGGGGAGGCACTATTGAATGGCCACCACGATCACCAGATCTTTCGCAGTTAGATTTATTCCTATGTAGTCATTTGAAAAGCAAAATTTGCTGTACTCCTTCTGCATCACTCGAAGATTTACGGCAACGAATCACAAATCAATGTTACCAAATCACTTCTGAAATATTCCACAATGTTCAAGAACGTTTCCAGCAGAATCTCTGTTATTGAACGTCTGAACGTTTTTTAGGATTTGCAAGATTAGTACCCAAAACCTCCATGTCAAGTTTTTGATGGCCTACCCTGTATATAAAAGAATAATATTGGAACTATTAACTCTGGAATTTGCTCATTAATTGTGATATGTCATTGTAATATTCATTGCATAGAAAGTTTCCAAGCTTTTATTTTGCAAACATTGACGTTGTTTTCCAGCTTTTCTTTCCCACTCTTTTATCTGTTTCCTTATGAAACAGTTTTCGATAAAACTATACTCACATGACGTATATCCCACTAATTTGCCAACAATTTCAGCGTCGCTCATTTCTGGATGATCTTTCTTCACCCTATCCACTGTACGTGCCTTAGCGCCAAGAAGAGCCACCAAAGTGGCTTCACTAGCAGTTCCCTGGATGACACCGCCTCCTTTGCCCCCTGAGCAAGCCAAAAATGCCTCGGGTAATCCAAGCATTTTTCCCAACCAGTCCATCATTACGACTTCCAACTCAGTACACGCTGGACTTGCAATCTAAAATTATTGTTTCACGTTAATTACCCAATAAATTTTTTGAAATTTATTTTTAGAAGAGGATTCCGTTTTCGAGTATATCATTTTACTCGTATGCCTAAGGTAGTGAGTAGAATGAGTCATCTCCATTATGAAGAACTGATTTTTTTACCTCATCGGTTTTTCCGATTGAGAAATCTTAAGAGACAGTTGTGACACATGTTGAGTTCATTGTTGACTTCAGAAAAAAATTCAAATTTAATCAATAATTTCAAAGAAGTATACAGATTTGGAATTTCCAAATAGTTATCTTCAGAATATCTATTTTTACCATTACGTAATAATTTAATGTTGAAACTTTTATGTTGTTTGTTTTGCATTGAATCTTTTAATTTTCGTAGCGAAACATCAATGTTAAGATGATTGAGGCAATCTTAATTGTAAGATTTTTTCGAAATGACACAATATGATAATTTTATCAATTGCTGAATCAATTTATAAAATCTTAACGTATCTCAAATACACAATAAACAAATATTACTGAATTTCTATCCCAACACCAAACCGATATTTTTAACACCACGTCACATGTTTCAGTCACCAAAAGATCATCTTCAGAAGGAAGATTGAAGTAAATTCACATCTAGAGACAATGTTGTCCTCATTTCTACCATAGATACATCTGCTAAGTATCTGCGTCATAAGTGTTTCAAAATAATTTCACCATATTGCCTTATCCACTAGTCAGGTAAATCTGATAACTACAAATATTATTTCATTAAGCTATATAGTGAACTATTAGGTAATGCTCCATTATCGTTATTCATGATATTATTATATTCACTTATTTCTAAGCTCTAAGGCATCTAGATACCTCTTGTTAACTATACAATATCGAATTAATTCGATATTCTCAAAACCAAAGGTCATTTTACAAAAACCTAAATCACGTCGATTTTTAATTTCAATATTATATATTTCACAACAAAATTTCATCACACAGGGTTATCCATATCAATGTGATGACGTCATCGGTATTTTTTTAATGCAACACCCTGTATTTGGTGTCAGTTTCAGATGATACGTAACGAGCTGATTCCGAAAAGGTATGATACTTGGGGTTCACCGAAAAAAATTTGAAAGATTGCGCTTAGAAAATATATTTTATTGATATATAATAAAAGTAGAATTCAATTATTCATTTTATATTTTTTTGTAATGATTATTTTACCAATGGGAAAGTAATCCAGTATTTAATACATGACTTTATTTTGAATTTTCGAACTGTAGTCCTTGCTTTAGTTGTCGTGATTTCGAAGTCGTGTTGTCGTGATTTCGATGTCAGTAAAACAACTGTACACAAGGTATTAAACGAGGATGATCCAGATAGATGAATAGAATTTTGTGAAGCTATGATGGATAACTGTCACCGAGACCGTCTACTGGTGAAATTTTTTTTCCGATGAAGTTACTTTTACACTAAATGGTGGAATCAACCGTCAGAATTGTAAGTACTGGGCCAAAGAAAACCCCCACTGTATGCGTGAGCCTCATAAACAATACCCGCAAAAGGTAAATGTATGGGCTGGCCTTGTAAGAAACAGGATCATCCGTCCCTACTTTATCGACGATAGTTAAGACGGGCCAACATACCTTCAGTTTTTAAGGGGATTTCTTGTACCTACTTTAATAATTTATTACCTAGTTGAATTATTCATGGAAGTTTTGATGAAAGTTTATGGTTTCAACAGGATGGTGCGCCTCCACATTATGCTGCTGATGTTCGAAGGTATCTCGACCAAATGTTTACGAACCGATGAATTGGTAGACGTGGACATATTGAATGGCCAGCGAGGTAGCTGGCCATTGGATTACTTCATGTGGGATCATCTGAAGAATGTTGTTTATAACGAAACCAGCAAATATTTAGGAATTAAAACAGAGAATTCGAATAGAAATAAACAATATTTCTGAAGAAACCATAAACAAGGTTCAAGAAGAATTTATTCAACGTTTAGGTTAAAATAAAGTCATGTATTTATTACTGGATTAGTTTCCCATTGTTAAATTAATCATCAAAAAAAATATAGAATAATTAATTAATTTCTACTTTTAGTAGACATCAATAAAATTTATTTTCTAAGCGCACATCTTTCAAATTCAAGTATCATACCTTTTCGGAATCAGGGCCAGGTAAAAACGGTTTTCGTCGACTTCTTCGAATCCCGAATTCCTGACGGATTTAATCGACTTGTGTTACTTTGACCAAAGTGCACTGACTCGAAATGACTCTTATTTCGAAGCAAATTAATACTGAGATATTATAGTTCAACATCGACTCCTGAAAAGGGACAAAACTTTTTGAACAATCTAATAAAAAACTACAAATATAACCAGAAAAATGGTTTTTCGAATAATGGTGGGAGGAGTTGAAGAAAATTGAACTTTTAACAATTTACTACCCTGTACTGGAAAGGATCATTTGTAATCCGTAAACTAGTATCGAAAAAAAATTCTCACTGAAAGAATTTTAGGATAAAAACCAAACTTAAAATTAATTTATTTGTTTATAACTTGAATTACTGAGTATTTTTGTCAAATATAGCACTAACAATTCTACAGGGCGAAAGTTCTATGTACGTAAAAATAAAAAATCGTTTTGATAATGATGTGGTGTCAAAATATATGAGATAGAAGAAGCTCTACACTATGCAACAATAGAAAAAATGTATTACCGATAAATTAGTTCGTCTCCATGGTTTATTCAATCGCAATGGTTTTCTATATTTCATTAACTTCTGTTTTATTTTATTTTCTTCAAGTGATTGATGAACGATGTTAGGTAAAAATAATAATACTGACGTATAGGTAAAAATATTCTCCTTTCTACGACTCAAATGATTGAAATTTTCTTGGAAGCCGGGGTTTTCCATGATGTCGATTTGCTCATTAACGGAATTATTTCTGACCGATTGGAAATATGTATGAAATTATCTATTGAATAAAAAATTCTCATGTGAATCGGATTTTTGAAAACGCATTTTAATAATTACATATTATTACAACCGATCTAATTCATTTAATATTCACCGAGTCTACCGAATCAATATGTTGAGACTTAATATAGAACTATCTCGGTTTTGTTGGAGTATGCTTCAGTTAATCCTTTCAGGATTTTACAAAGGAGGAAATGAGCCTTTCCCTCAACGGAACTTTATTTCTTTGTGGTGTCGAAAGGGAACTGCGTTAGAGCCATTATTCTACGTCCTTTCATCTCTGTTCCATAAATCAGTCGGAGAACTGAATCACTTGAGGATAAATAAGAATTGCTAATTCAAGTGAATAGCAGTGAAGAGGTAAATTTGAGTGTTTTCAATTCGAAACCACAGAAGTGCAACATTCTGAATTTGATTTCACCATTAATAAATAATTATTTATTGAAACAACGATGAAAATAAAATGAAAACAACAATAAAAATTAATTGGCGCTCCGGGGCGACTTCATTGATTCCATAATAATATATTATTATCATCAATCCAAAAAATACTCCGTTTCCTGAAGACGCCATCTTTGTTGGTGAAGGGTGTTATAGTGGCATCTAAAGCGATGCCAATGACAGGTTCTGGTCCGATGAAGCTTCTTGCAGCACCCTCCTTTGCAAGGGAGTCAATCCATTAAGTCTTCCTATCGA
>WOGN01006136.1:0-12643 GCA_015342105.1 Leptinotarsa texana
GTGAACTAAAAAGTTTGCCCTTCTACACTTGTATAAAGTTCTCCAATTATAATTTTTATATTTTTCAGATTGTGGAAGGTAACAATTACCCAAAAAAAAAGGTCGATAAAAAAATAGTGAAACACATGTCGCAGTTTTATAAACTGTTCAGTGAACATCTCACAATAAAGTGATACTTGAATATGTAGTTATTTTTCGGCATTATCCATATCCTATGCAGGATATGTATGTCTCCTCGACACAATCTTCAAACTAATTCGATATCTAAAATTTAAAAACTATTTTTGATATTTGACCTTGAATTTTTTTTCCATTTTATGTTTATATCTTCTACAAAATATTAATAAATGCTGATTAATGTATGTAATGTTATATATTTTTACAAAAACGGAAATGTCTATATTGAAGAAGAAACCTCTATCTCTCCCTCTCTTGTAATGTATTTAAACTCATCTATGATACCTTGTCAGAACCACTCTATATCAGAAGTCCTTCAAAGTCCTGGTCATTTTAAAACGGCAGAATGTGTTATACTTTTTTATGATAGATGCAACATTCCGTAATTATATGAACCGATTTGATGAAAAAAATAACTACTTGACAGATACTGAGAGATTCAGTTCTGCTCAATTCTATCAGCAGGGTTTTACTATAACGTAATGTAAAAACTGAGAATAATATAACTTATTATATCTACAGTTATGAGTTAGAAGTCGAAATTTTTAATATTATTGGAAATTTTATTTTATAAATGAACACCCTAAAAATACATTTTTAACCAGATTTGCTTTTGGGCGGTTTTACAGATTTTTATTTGTATTGTATATTATGATCATGAATTGAATTTATTATATCAAACAATATAGTTACCTACTGAATATTTTTATAACTTTAATGATTCCAAGAAACATACATATTTGTACAGCAAATGAAAAAAAGCTTACAAATAGATATGTATCAAGTCTATAAACTTATTGAAAAAAAAAATTGAAAAAAAAATCAAATATGAAATTGAGAAAAAATAAATTATTCAGTAAAATCAGTTATGTTAGATTAATTTACATTCAATCAAACCTTCACTGTTGCCATTGTTTGTCTGGAACCTTATAGTAAAAATTCCATAGTTATCAAAGTATTCCTCATATATTCATCATTTCATATTCTTTCAACATTTCAGTACCAACATTACCTTTGTACGTAGAATATTGAAGCATGGTTCCTGCAGAATTTGTGCAACCAATTCAAGCTTGATATTGTTTTCTTTAGACTGAAGTCCACACTGATAGTAAAGTTCAATGCAAGATGACTTGTGGACCTCATTTTTGACTTCATAAGAATAATGGCACCCATCTTCCAGTTTTAGTTCCCTGTTCAACAACAATTGCCTCGGTAATAAGGGAGACATGCTATTAGTCGATGTCAAACTATCCTCCACAATGTGAACCAATTCGAGGGCTTTATCTCTATTAATGTTTCCGTGAGCTAAACATTCAATGTGCATTTTGGAAAGCACCTGGGGAATAAAAGCTTCCAGTCGTTCAATTGTGATTTCTGGAATTCAAAATGTAAGTATCAATTCAAAGTATAATTCGCCCAAAATAAATTTTAGGTTATTACAGTTTTTGCGCCATTTATTCAGATGACAAATTATAACTCATTCATCCAGGTCATTAGTTCTAATTTTTTTTTTTATAAAAGAGGTATTTGTAATAGAGGGGTGTATTTCCAATATAAATTCATCACAAATTCGAATTTGTTGCTAAATGGTATTTCTTGAAAATTTTATACTTACGATCGGTTGCAGAGAGTAGTTCTTGTTTAGTCCAGGAATGTTCGGTCAATAAAACTGTCAAATAATAAACTGCATGTTGATAAGGTTGTTCTGCTTCAAAATTTTTGAGGTTGCGTATATACTAAAAAAGTAATATTTGTTATATATAGCAATATAAAATTGAAAATAAATATATTTACATTTTCCTTGAGGATATTGAATCTTTTAGAGTCTACTTTGAAATTGGTGAGCTTCTCCATTATTTTTGCCAGAAGAATGTGTTGTTTATTATTGTAACCTCCAATGCCAAGCTATAAATAGAAAAATTCAAAATCATGCCGAGAATAAAGAAAAACTTACAATCAACCCATATTTTGTATTGATCAGTTCCCATTTAAGACCTGCAAGCTCAGCTGCATATGCGTACTCGTTTAAGGCATCTCTGAATAATTGCACTAGCATGTGAGTGAGATTGCAGTTTAGAGGATCCAAATATGCCAAAGGACTGAAAAAATTAAAGATAAATGATATTTTGATATCTAAATCGTCAATTAGAAACATTTACCTAACAAAATCAAACATAAGATTAGCTTTGGGTAGTAAAAATTGGTCATCTTGTTTGAACCATACCCTGGTCAAAGGAGTGTCTTCTATTATTATAGGAAACTCTGTAATCTGAAAAAAAAAGTGTCAATTTTGTTCCTTGGAATAACAATTACAGTACTTGCATCATCATCTGTAGGATACAAGTGGAAATCGGTAGGAACGAATTCATTAACTTCTGGCATTTTTAACTCGGAGCATAGACCTGCATTTTCCCAAGACTACAAATAAATGGTAAGAATGAAGTTTTTCCAGCAAATAGATATCTTCTCACCTTAAGAGTATCTTCTGAAATAGCAACCTTCTTGTACTTAGTTCCATACCAAGGTTCTGTGTTTTCAAGAACATTTTCAAATTTTTTAGCAATAACCGTTATCCTATAGAAAAACTATTGAAAAAAAGGTCAAATTCTAGGCATCCAACTTACCTTACTTTTTCTGGTACAAAATTACTCCAAACCTTCTTTATAAGGTCTGGTTGCCATTCAGACAGCATATAATTTGCACATAAAAGATGTTCCATTGGATATTCCTAGAAAAATAGGTTTATTTAAACACATTACTTGGAGAATAAAATAATATTACATTATAGTTTATTTGCTGAAATGTGATCTTTAAAAATGATACAAAAACATCAGAATATCAATAAATATATTGTTTAAAATGTTTTTCCATTAAACAGCTATCACTTCCCTAAGAACGACATCCCTCAGAAGTCGAAACTTTTGCGAGCTAAGGACTAACGAGGTCTTACCTTTCAACGTGTGATTCCTAACACGAGTTGGAAGATGGCAAGTGAAAATAGAGCGTTCAGCTTGCGGCTTGAACCATCGACTCACACATCGGCCGATTGACTGAGTGAACAAAGCACCCACGTCGAACCGCCCGGCCACCGACCGACCAGTAGCCGGGCGGTTCGACGACAATACATAAAACAATAAATAAAATAGGTATCTCATGAGTCCCTAGGGAGATTAAAAGAAGTCCTTCGGAATCTGTTGAAAATTTTTATCTAATACTGTACTGGCATACTGGGTGTTCTATTGAAAAACTGGTTCGTCGTGCTCCAACAAATTACTCAATTAGAAACATAGTACCAATAAACCACAATATGAAAAAAAAATTACATTAAAAAAAAATTTTTTGTCAGAGCAGTTGACTCATCTTGTATTTTTATAATAAGTTGCAAGAAAGGTTTCATATGTGAGGAAATATTTAAAAATAATTAAGTAAGAATTGACATCAACATTTGATTTACTCAGCACTTAAGACGCATGTACCTAGAAGAGGTATCTATGGAATAAATAACGATAACTTTGTAAGTAGAATTTGTTTGATTTTCCTCTTCAAGATGATCACTTGGTGATCGAAACAGGTGTCGAGGAATTAAAATGATGGTTTGGTGTTGGGAAAAACTCCAGTATTATTCATTACTACACCAAAGGTTCCAAACGGTGCCTCACAAATTATATGCCAAGTGCGGGGATCTTTTTTGATTAGACTGAACCTATTCTATAGTATTTATTTTAGGTTATAAAATTTTGCTTTCATTTGATGATAATATGTCTTGTTCTTATTTGAAACACAAATCAATAATGATATGAACATAAAAAATGCTTACTTGCATGGTATGAACTAAACTTGTGATATAATTCCTTGGCGATTCCTTATCTTTGAATCTGAATACCATTTGAGCAATGTTTCTATTTTCTTCCTGAACCCACTTCTGGGGTCCCTCTGTTTTCAGCATATTCAGATACTAAAAAAAGTTTCAATTACTAACAGCATTGCCAATTGGCTACTAATATTACTATATCGATTTAAAATTATAGTAGCAATAATATTACAATAATGATAATTATAGATGAAAACGTTTCTTAAGTACGTTTTTCCAATAAATCAAGTTTTTATTGAAAATAATGATTACCTGAAAAACAAGTTGAACGATGTCGTCAACATGATTCATTCCTTCCTCGGTCAAGTCTACAGCAATTCCAAAGAACCCGAAGCCTCTAGGAGATGGCTTACTTCCTGCAACCAAACTACTGGACCAACCTCTAGATTTTAGAACTGATAAAATACTTCCTGGACCTTCATGGCCAATCAAGTGACTTATATAGCCGCCTGGCTGAAACACAAATTCGTATTTTTGTGATCAATTCCGTACGCTAGATAGATCCATTCCATTTTGTTTCAAGAAAACAAAAAATTATAATTCTGGTTAAAAAATTCCAGATCCAGAGTTCATAATGGCATCGACAGATATCTCGCAGTGTTTTGGTTAGGACAAGTTCAGCATAAAATTAAAATCATTGTCGACAACCAATGTATTTTTGTAGTGAACTCTTCAACTGGTATGACTTTACTTGTATTTCCCTTAGTTTTAGATTGACGCTAGCGTCACCCAGTGGAAATACACGCTTCAAATGCGAACGTGATTCTGTGTACACAACAGAAAACTAAACCCAATAAACAAGAAAAGAAGAATAAGAAATTTGAAAAAATATAGAAAGAATAAGAAAATCAAATGACAGGACTCAAAATTGTCAAAATTATGAGAGGAGGCGATTTAAATATGGCGGATGGATGAATTGTGTAATCCCTAAAATACTGTAAGTGGTCCATTGGCACTCGAGGTACAAAAATCCATGTGTAGCATCAGAAGGAAATATGGATAGTGTCAATCTAGTTATACTTATTTCTCCTATTTTCGAATTAGCACATTTCTCAAGGAAATAATTCTTTAGATAAAAATATCATTACATAATACAAAAACGATGTGTCATTTTCGTGATTTGTCCAAAATAAAGCCACAAATAAACATGATCGCATTCTACACCTAGGATATAATTATGAGTTCAATAAATCAAATACAAAAAAGACGGAAAACAGTTAGAAGAGAGAAGAGAAAAACAATATTGACCTACAACTAACCAGAAGAGTAGGGGAGAATATGGGGACTATCAGATGTGTTCAGTAAGTATATTCTCTCCTTTAAAAAAGAAAACCACAAAAGCTTCAATCTGTGAAAATAGTACCTGAAGCTGGGCATATGTTCAAGGACTGAGCCCAAAAAAACAGTCACCAATCCAAGCAGAAGAAAAACAAAAGGAAAAATAACCAAAATTTTCATGTTGATTGGGTGTACCTCAAGAAAAATTTAGTTAAATGGATTTTCTTGATAATTATGACCATCAAATATCAGGAGTTTTTTATTTTCCAAGAAGTATTCCAAGTAAGGAAGCTGAAGAAATAAATTGCCATATTCTTGGAGGTTGTCTCTGCCTGTCAGAATGCAAAGAAGATACAAACTGCTCCTGTGTTAAGCAGAGTGGAACAAGTTATGACTATGAAAACATATTAGATATTGAGAATTATACCATTCAAGATAATAATATTCAAATACCTTCTTATGAATGCAACAGAAACTGTACATGCAATAATGTGATTTGTGGGAATAAATTAGTTCAATTTGGGCCTAGGAAAGGTTTAGTAGTGAGAGCATGTGAGAATCAGGTCAAAGGATTAGGTTTGTTCACTTTGAGAAATTTAAAATCTGGGAATTTTGTGTGTGAATATGCAGGCGAGATAATAACAGAAAATGAAGCTAAAAAAAGGTTCGAAGTTTACAAAGAGCTCAAAAAAGTGAATTATATTTTTTGCATAAATGAAACTTATGGCACACGTAAACAAAAAACATTTATAGACCCAACCGTTTACGGAAATATAGGAAGATATATCAACCACAGCTGCAATCCAAACTGCAAACTTGTAGTTATTCGTGAAAATGACATGCTACCAACTTTAGGTATTTTTGCAAATCAAGACATCAATGAAAATACTGAACTCACATATACTTATGGTGATTCAAATGATATCCATGAAACAGATGAACAAAAAAAACCGTGTTACTGCAATAGTGCAAACTGCAATAAATTCCTTCCATATGAGGCAGGTTTAACATAAACCAACTTACCGCAGACTTATAAAACTCTGTGAGATCTGGAGAAGGGAAAATTATATTTAAATTCCTCACATCCTTCACAGGAGCAATGTACACTAATGATTTCAACTGATCGTCTTCATAAGGATGAGTTTTCCAAACAGGAGCCTGAACATCCTTATTTTCTACTGTTGCAAATAATTTCACCACCATTTCTTCCAGCTCGTCAAGACTTTCTGTATTGAAAATATATATTGAGTATCATATGTCATTAAAAAGTATTTTCATTACCTTTTCCTAGCACAGCTAGGCACATAATATTTGATGAGTACCATGTTGAATGGAATTCTAAAAGTTTTTCTCTCACATTTATATTTCTTTCTCTGGGAAGTGTTATCAAAGTGTGTTTATTGCCTATAAAGAACAGAAATTTTCCTAAAGTTTTTGAAGTTATCGACAAGGTTAAATGAATTATTTCAATAAATTATGTTGTGAACACTCATTATTCTATCATTTATTACAAGAACTGGTTCTTTTTTTAAGGCGCCCTAAGAGCGGTGCTTGTGCAAAAGTAGTGATTCACGTTGGAATTGAATCCATACAAAGATAAATTGAAAAATTTGATTTTGGAGTCAGCTCGAAAACATTTTCAGGAAATAATCATTAAAAGAAATTCAAGTTGGAAAAACGTTCTCAGAAAGTGTATTTCACAAAAAGGCAGTTCTCCAAATGAAAGAGTTCTTAAACCGAGAAGTTCGAGGTGTACTGGGTTGAACCTCAAAATGATGAACAGCTACAGTCCGTCGCGTATTTCTGATATGTACCACTCTTGGTAGAATCAAATCTTCAACCTTTCTTCGACGTTTCAGACTATCAAAGTTGTAAGTTATGTTCATAAATCTAATCAGGTGGATGGCTCTTTTCTGGATGGAATCCAGCAGCTTAAGGGTATGCTTAGGAGCGGAGCTCCATATATGTGAACAATACCCCAAAGACGGTCTGATCTGAGTTTTATTTATGAAGCATCAAAAGTTGCTGGGGTTCTTACAGTTTTCTGGTTCAGAACAGTGTTCCAAGCTTTTGACTTTCAACTTTCACTATTTGTGAACGTGAGACTACATAAGTTCAAACCAAATGAATAGAAAATAACGAATTTTATTCGCAACATTTGAATTCTTGAAACAATTTTTAGGAATTCCTCGGCCCTAAATACTCCTTAATATAATCCCAATCTTAGTTCAACTATGATATTCTTGAATGGACAGGAGTAAATTTTCTGTTTTGAGAGAGTAAAAAATGGATATTCTGCTAATAATGCTAATTTATACCTTTTCAACAGAAGTTTAATCAAAGTCAATAAATCCATTGACATAATATTAGAGGAACAAACATGAAACATGGTGGCAAAGAAAGGATAAATAAATCAGTAGGTCAAAAGTATATAGAATTCTATCCCTATACTTATTTATAAAATTTCACCAAATGAAATGAAATGAAAACTATCAGTAGCAGAATTCTTTCCATACAAAGATAAATTGAAAAATTTTATTTTGGGGTCAGCTCAAAAACGTTTTCAGTAAAAAATCATTAAAAGAAAGTTCAACTCTATATATCAATGTTAACAAATTTAATATTTAAATAATTAGTACTCCTATATATATAATTATATATTTTTTTTGTTCAGATTTGTGTATCTCTCAAATATATATTTATATGTATTTCATTACACAATATATCTATATACATTTCAAGCTGTACTGCCCAGTTTTTTTTACATTACGTTACTTTGGGACTGATTGATTTGACCTAGAATCAGTACTAATGTAAAACACTAACTAGACACTTTAAAAAAAATATCTAAAATAGAAGATTTTATGCAATATTTTTATAAATTGTAGGTGCGAAAAATATGTTGTATGAGGAGTAAGTTCTATGTAGAAATAAATTGAAGTAACATATTATTACCTGTTCCAAATGTATTATAGGGATGTTCAGGATTTGATAGATGCTTGTCAAGTTGATCTAATCTCCACAGATCACTTGGTATATTTTTCTCATGTTCTGAATTCACGGCATTTATTTCTCTTTCAGTTGCACTTTCCGTGAATAACGGAGTGATAAAAAACTGGGAAAACCTACAAATAATACATAAATCTAGAATTCATCTATCACAAATGAACATTTTTTAACTTACCTATCAAGAGCTTCATTCAACTTTTCAGGTACTATATCAAAATAGTAAAGAGTGTGATCAGGATAAGTAGCGGCGTTGGTGCTACCACCATGTTCACTCAAAAATTTATTGTAATCATTTTCATTAGGATATTTCTTAGTTCCCAGAAATAGCATATGCTCACAAAAGTGGGCAAGCCCTAGTACGTCTTTCGGATCACTCAAGTAACCTTGAAAATTTTACTCAATAAAAAATGAAAAATATTAACAAAGATATTTTCATTAACAGAATGGTTTTATTTAAATATCTACTGTGACAATAATTTTGAATTTTCCACGAATAAACAAAATACAGTGGATTTGGTTGGTGGTGGGTTGGTGAAACTATTGCGATTTCTGAAAAGTCAGTAGACATGCTCTTCCAGAGCCTCTTTCAAAACAGTGATTTGTTTCATTCCAGTAAATAGCTGAGCATATCTTCTTTTTGAAAAAATTATTTAGACAAGGTCGTTTTTCAGAAATGTTCTCCAAAAAAGAATTCTTAGAATGTATTGAACTGAGCTTAAAATCATAAGCCATTGTTTTTCAACACATACTTCTGATGTGACACAAAAACTTTCCATGAATAGGAAGAAATCGTTAATTTTTCTAGTGTCTTAAAAATATCACGATTGTTTGACCTATTTGGATCCCTAATCAGTGAATGCTAAGGTGGACATAATTTTCTTTAAAAATCATAAAGCAATTGATCTAGTTATTGAAATTTTTTTGACTCATTTTGAATATGAGATGAACTTGAGAAGTATTTCAACCAAAAACAAAGAACCTCTTCAACCTCAATATAAAGAGCTTACAAGGTAAATGTGTTAGTTCACTGTGGATTGTGTAGAAAGAATATTTGGTATTTTGCTCTGAAAATCAACTGTTGAATGTTAAGCAACGTTAATTAATAGAATTTGCTTCTACTGTCATTGCTAACTTATTAGGGACAAAATTTTAATCAACATTTCAGCCACCGACCAGAAAGATCTAGAACTATAGGGCCTAACAGTTTATTATTAATTCTCTGGATACACAGTCCAAATGAAGCTCCATCATGCCCCAAAGTCAATCTTAGAAATTACAGGTTCTAGGAAGGAAGAAACTCACCAACATTTACATCCATAGCTGCAGCAGATTTGTCAGTGGAGGGATCACTTACAAGAAGGACTTTCATGTGATTTGACAACTCCAATCCTCGATAAGACCTTTTGTCCTCTTCAGACTTTATGATACCATCAATTCTTCGTAATACTAAGTTGGGGGAGTTGGCCATTTTTATATTATTCTGCTTAACAATCCCTACAGTGCTAAAAGTATAAACTAAAATAATAGTGTTGATAATTTATAAACGTAACCTATAATTTCACCTATACAGATAAATAGTAGCACGAATTCGATTCTTCGAAGTTCTGTTCAACAAAAAATTAAAATTACTGATGAAATTCATTCAGGATTATATTTACCTCAAGAAAAAACTTAAGGTTTCTAATTATTTTGATGTCAAAAGTCGTCAGGACTGTCAGGAGTTATGACTTATGACATGTCATCACTTGACATTTGAAAAGCGGAACATATGATTGCTTGTGAGATGATACACGTTGAAAGGATTACTTAATTTTTCTTCACATACATTTATACATTCAGGTAGGTATATTTAGAAAAGTGTCATATATTACACAATAGGTAAGCTTCAATAAAAACACTTTTTATACACAAGAATTAAAGCAGATGATATCATCTCCTGAAGATGGTACCTTGTGGGAAAAGTGTTTTCATTAGATATTCATTTTACGACAAAGGTGTCAATTCTATTTATCAAGATTCGTTAGCTATCGATCAGATGATAACATGTCGAAAACGTTCATTTTCTGAGGAATATCAAACTTTAAACTAAACATTTGATCGAAATAAATGAAAACATTCACTAATATATCTACCCCTGCTTAGTCTTTTTAACGAAACACATTACAAGAAATATAATTTCTGAATAATATAGGTAAACGACATCACTGAGTCAAACGATAAGCCTCTTTGAATATATTTCAATTATACATGAGTTAGTGGGTATATGCGAGTGTATAAAAGCAATTTCCTTACGACACCACTGGTGCCTAGTCTAATTTCTCTAAAGCCCATTCAATTTCCTTTGATTTTATTGAAAATCATCACTAAAAATTTTGGTTGCAATGAAAACACCTGTGCCTTACCAGAATGTTTTCTACGCAGTGAACAAAGATCGTCTCAAAATTAATATCGAAGCAACTTTCGCAATAAAGATGGTTTCATGAGTATGAGTCACTAACAAATCGGTTACAGTCTGACCGTCAATTAACTATATTTGTGAAAACAATCCTGGAGAGATGTTATTATTCTTTTATTAAAATAATAATATTTGGAGATATTTCATATATAGCATTTTTTGTACGAGTAGGTATTTACAGTTCTGATACTTATTCAAAAATCAGTTTAAATCAAAATATACAAAATACTGAACTGAAATACATTAAGTATTCATTAGATTAATTTCGCTTTCTCCAGTACCTCTTAGCATTTTGATTCCTGCATATAAACTATTGTCACCATTATTTACTACATATAGTTCCATGGAAACACCTAGAATTTTATTTAAGTTCCATTCGGAACAATATAGTTTCTTCAGAAGATTGCAGTCTTCATTTGTGTTCATTCGAATAATGAAAATAAGTCAAGTGAAGTGATACATTTCGAAATTATTTCCTTTTTTCTTTCTTTGGATGATTCCCAAATTTTTATATCAAGATGGAGAAGTACAAAGCCAAGATCTTTCTTTCCCTTCTCTTCTAGAAATGTAGCCCTTTCAGTTTAAAGAAGTTACTTTTATTTTATTTTTTTGATTAGGGATATTCTAGTAGAATAGAGTAGGTAAATTAGATTACTGAACAATGTTTTTATAGTAAGTATGAAATTGTTGTTTACGTACTAATGCTATTGGAAATCTATGAGCACTCTTATATGGTTTTCAAAATGTGACATCAGTCAGGAAAATTTTGTTCGTTAAACCCAGATAGTTTTCAATTGGTAATAAGTGATTTTCAGTATTGAATCCGAAAGGAGTGCCAAAATGCTCTTTGCATTCTTCATAATAGTAAATATCAAGGTAAGATTTCTTATACCGACTTTCATTATATGTGAAAATTGGTGAGACAATAACGAAGAACAATGAATAGTTGTTTCTGGTTAACATTTTTAACCTCAGGTATTACTTATATTAATTACATGTTAATCGCTTCAGAATTATAATAATTATAAATACTCTTCGAACTATTGTTATATAAGAATGTAAGTTTTTTTCACATATATTCAGTGGAATCATATGATAATAATAATAATAATCGCATTATTCGTTGAATATTTTACGAATCTTCACAATAATCACTTTATTAATTTTCAAAAACTTTTAGAATCAATGATGGAAAAACAATATGTATTTGTAAGTTTTCTATTTTTTTTTCGTACTTTACCAATTTGATGTAGGTAATGAGAAATAATCAGAGTATTGAAATTATACTAAGTTTTCTTTTAGCAATTCCTGTCGTATATAGAGATGATCTAAACTTAACAACCATCAGCGATGCCAGAAGACCTTAGAAACTGGTGAGAATACAAATTATATTGAATTCCACCGTTTCTCTAATTCAAGTAACACAAGTATTGACCAATTCCATCACATATCGTTTCCCTAGTTATTTGGAAAAAACCGAGAGTACTTCAAACAACCAATCAAAATTAATCAAACGGAAGGTACCAACATGAAAAACACCAACATATAAAAATGAAGGTACATCACACGTTCTGCCAATTTTTTCAGATAGGCCAGTTCTTTATATTTCATGCCGGACTAAACACATAAATACCTATTTTTAGAACTATACCGGGTGTTAACGAATCAATTAGAAATTAGACAAATAATCATACTTTCTAGAATAATAATAACAATTTTATAAACCATTTTCGGTACTTAATGTATACAGTGCTTTTCAGAGAAAAGTATCCACCTTTAATAACTTTTGTAATACTGGTATTTAGGATGAATCCAAAAACACGTCAATTTATGTTGGAAGGGGCAAGCATTAT